>JAQMYL010000013.1:14618092-14633704 GCA_030014365.1 Clarias pachynema | reverse complement strand
TATTTCTATATTTTGTAATATTTTTATTATGCCCTTATTTGTACAGTATATTTTACTAGTTAAATTTATTTTCTTTCATATTTCTTTTTATTCATATTTATTTCTTATGGATAAGCTTTTATTTTTTTTAACAGCTTCACATCTAAATTGAATGTAAGTAATAAAATGGAGCTTGTCTTTTTATACTATTAGGTTTCTCACCTGAAAATCAACAAACAAAATGACTTCAAATAGAAGAGTTTAACATTTAACTTCAAATGAAATTAATCAAAAGCTACATTTTTATTGACCAGCACGTATCTCTGTTATCCGCCATAGTTAGTATTTCTAAACAAACTTAGCAAATATTTCACTCCTACCGCACGGGATGCCAATGTGGGAATAGTTCAGAGTGTACCACCTGTAGGATTAGTCTTAAAAGTGCGTTTAAGACTAATCCGCTCATAGGTTTGGGTGGAAAAGGCTTTTTAACACATGCAATATGTGTAAAATGTAATAAATCATTTAAAGAACAATTTTGGAGTCAATGTGACGATACATGAATCGGTACACAAAAGAATCCCGATTGATAACTGAATTGTTTTCTTTCCCATCTCTACTTATCTCTCTAAGTATGATGCATACTTTGGTACTGTATGTTGAAACTCTTAATATTATATACTATAATATGGAACATATAACAGAGGCATGTATTAAAATATCTAATTTGATACAGTATGTACAAGCATTTCATATTTGATACTTGTTGGACTTTATGGTAGCCATACAGTACTCAATATGATATTTCCCAAAGTATTGTAAATATACTAGCAGTGTACTACCACGGTACCCACTGAAGTGCCACAGCTCCTACCCTAGTCCTGTGGTGCCTACCATTGTAATGTCTGATTTACCATTGTAATACTATGGTATATTACAGTATATACAGTACTATACTGTAGTCCATAGTAACCCATAGTACATATAATAGTAACTTTTCTTATGGGTTCTAATATCTAGTAGGCCATGTAAGGCTCAGGAAAATGGTAGATTTATGATTGATTATCACAGTTTGTCATTTGTCTGGTAAGACATGTTTATCAGCATATAACGGGTATTAGCTTATTAAATTTTGCTTTAACTTGAGTTACATTGCATGAGCACTCTATTCTTAATATTTTGCTGTAAAGAAATTTTTACAAGGAACCTATCAGCTGTAATTTCATATATAATACAACATATAAAAAATTAGATTAATATAATGTGATTAGCTTAAATCTCACTGCTTTTCCCAAATTTCTAACAAGTTATCAATCAAATGTTCAACAGTTCATGCATATTTCCATATAAATCACCTGTTATAGGCATATGACAGCAAAAGTTGTAAAAAAAAATATGTACAGCATGACTGCAAATTCAAGGTGGTATCAAAAAGTTTCAAGATTCACGCACCACAGATCCACTTTCGCCATATGTCCTCTCTCAGAAACCTTAAAACCTGGGAGTAGAATTTGTTATTGATGGTCTTGAATGTCAAAAAAAGATGATAAGCATGCGCTTGGTCGAGCTGTGAACTTGCCTTAACTTTTTTGCTCGTGGAGTTGATGGGTTTTTTTCCACTGTGAAAACTGTTGCTTCGTACTCATACAACCAGGAATTCGTCACCGGGAATGATCCCTGATGTGATGATGGGTCATCCACGGCACGCTGAGTTCTTGGCAGACTTCAACGCAGTGTTTCTTCTGCTCCTGGTTCAGAAGCCTGGGGACGAACTTGGCAGCAACATGGTGCATGTTCAAATAAAATGTGAGGATCGCCTGGAATGTTCTGTATAACACAGCAACAATGGCAACAATGTTGCGGATTGTTCTCATAAGATCATCATGCACAAGTTGCACAATGGTTTCAACATTTTTCGGGAGTTAAGCTCGTTGAAGGTCTTTCTGATCTCTCGTCATCCAGTAATGTTCTTTCGCTCTTAAAGCATGAGTGCCACTCAAAACATCTTAAACGACCTATTGCAGCATCACCGTTAACTTGCAGAATAATGTCAAAAAGAGCTATCTGTATGTATTTTAACTGTATGCTGGCACAAAACTAAAGAAGGGAACATCTGACACCAAGAATGCCTCGGCTAATCTATTGTCCTCTGTGTTAGCAAAAATGTGTGCGTAGAATATTTTTCCCCAGCTATCCCTCTAAAGCCTACTAAATTATTTCAGCTTATACCTCAGTCCATGTGTGTGTATTTCAGCTTTTATTTGACAAGCCGTGTGTGTGTGTGTGTGCGCGCGTCCGTGAGTGCGAGTGTGTTGTGTTTGTCGCCACTGGTTTTGATATTTTTTAGTACCCACTCTCTCTCTCGCCCTGTTGCGGTCGTTTATCAGGGTAAAATGCTGTTTAAATTCACTACCGTTTTTATACGCTCATATCTCTCTTATGAGGTGCCTGAAACATTTTTATGTGTACAAGCTGAAATATCAGACTGAACCCGTTCAATGTGGGGATATTTACAGAAAAAGGACACGCTACTCATTTGCTAGCACCACTAGTGCTAATATTAAAAACGGAAGAAAAAAACATAAAATTATTACATTTTAAGATCCGTGGTGTTTCAATATTGTTTTCAACAAGGTACATGAACGAATATTCCTAACTCACAGCAAGCGTTAGCATTCTTTTATATAAAATACCCTGTGAGGAGTTAATATAAACTTTCCTATAACTAATTTTACTATGGTACAATGCTACCTGTAGCATGGTACTCATAAATCCAGCCTTTATTCGTCACATATACATTACTGCACAGTGAAATTCTTTATTCTTCGCATATTCAACGTTTCGTTAGTAGGCCAGTGTCATAGCATAGGGTCAGCCAAGAGCAGACATTGTTAAGGGCCTTGCACAAGGGCCCATCAGTAGGAACCTGGCAGAGCTGGGTCTCAAACAGCTGACCTTACAATCAGAAACTCAGAGCCTTAACATACTGAGCCACCACTAACTTAATTACTTATGTAGTACAGTGCATATACTACAGTTTGGCACATTGTTCTACCAAGATACAGACTTTGGTACAATGGTACAGTACATGTACTATAATATGATACATGGTTATACTGTAGTATGATTAAGGTTAAGCTACGATCCAGAAGATCCCAGGTTCAAACCCCACCACCACCAAGTTGCCCCTTGTTGGGCCTTTGAGCAAGGCCCTTAACCCTCAACTGCTCAGATGTATAACGAGATATAAATTTACAGTAAGTCACTTTGGATAAGAGCCTCTGCCAAATGCTGAAATGTAATATAAATACTGTCAAATATATGTTATGCATGTTCGTGTACTATAATTTTAACATTAATATTGTATGGTAAAACTAAAGTGTGGCATAATACACTGCACCATGGTGCATTAAAACCTATAGGTGCATATACTGTAGTTGTACACAGAATGGTACATACCATTGGTCATCACATGGGTCATCATACACAATTGCTTGGTGCAAAAGTACATCAGGCATCTAATATGGTACTGCCTGTACTAAGATATTTATTATGGCCAAATATACCATAATAGATCTGTGGTGAACTTTGGTAACCAGTGTGGTACCCAAAAACGTACCATGATATTCATGGTATTACGGTACATACCATAGCACTACCGCAGTACCCACTTAAGTGCCAGGTACTTAAAAATGTTTTCACCAAAGTATTATGGTACTCATCTAGTCCTACCACGGTACCCAATAACGTGTCGCAGTAATATATATATATATATATATATATATATATATATATATATTCGAATAGCTTAAAACAACCTACAATAACTCCATAAAATAAAATGGTTTATGAATTAATATTTATATATACTGGAATGTCAATAAATATTATCAGTGCAATATATAAGTATGATAACCACGACATAGCAACATCTACTTCAACATCATAACTTGTGCTTTTCCAAAACATCCCCCTGAACATCATATCAGAATATACCACCTCAGTCATCATAGCGTTTTCTTTACCCCCCCGAATACTAGATTGTGCTATGAGTGCCGTGGCTGATATTTGCTCTGTTAATATTCTTTTGATTGACATTGCAATCACTGACTTTAATCAATATCTTAAATATCACTCGCCATCTTTTTCCCATCATCTTCTACAAATATAACTCTCTTTCCTCCACCATCTCAACCAAACATCACAGAAACATCAAAATATTTAAACATATGTAATTACCCCAACATCCAGCCCACGAACAGGTCATGCCTTGCAGAATATAAACACACTCTGGAACATTTTTTCCCCAGATCAACTTTACTGAACTCGGTAAAATGATGCTTTTTTGAACCCTATCACGGCTGTTCCACAAAGGCATTGTTTTCATTGAGGTAACATTTTAGACTTTTGTGGGCCAAGATCTGAGCCATGGGATTGCTGTGACCGACTGATGGCACAGGCTTCAGAGTGCGCTCCAAAAACCACGCGTCGTTCCGTGCTAGTTACCCGCGCTAACAACAAGACGTCTCCACCGCGATGACTCAGCAGCAGGCGCGAGGGGTTTTCCCACGTTTCCCTGGGTATTTATGTTAACTCGCACTAGCCACGTGTGGCCTCTGGACTGGACGTGAGTAAAGACAAAACAAGATTAACGACGGTTTGTGCTTACGGGGGGATCGGATGGTGGAAGAATGAACCCCCGGCTGATGGAAAACAGCAGAGCATGGTCTGTGGTAGCTGGGAAAGTTCTTTTCACACGCACACACACACACACACACACACACGTGTTCTTGTAAGCCTCTTAAATGGAACGCCTGAGTTTTTTATTTATCCACATCTCAGTCGATGTGGTGATTAATGAAAGAGGAAGCCATGTTTCTAAACACCTTTTGAGACTGTAGGAAAGACAGATAGCCAGATCGATTCAGCGCAATAACAGAGACAGCGGTGGAAATCGGAGGTTTAATAGAACTCCGGCACGATTTGTTATGGAGAACTTAAATCAACAGAATCATCTTTTTATTTCTCCCAGTTCTTCACAGCTCCGGCATGCGGCTTCCCGTATAAGGGCTTAACGCTAATCAATATCGTATTACCCTGGCTAAAGTAAACCATCAGACAGTAATGGAGAAATAACCTTAGAAGAGTCTGGTTATTGGAGGTTTCACTCAAAGCAATAAAAAATAAAAAAAAAAAGATTATAACTTCATATTAAAAAGAAATTATGTTTTCAATATTTAAATAGTTCATAACGGAAAAAAGATATGTGCTACCTGCTAGCATAACATTAGTCGTTAGTGGATTCCTACTGCTAGCAAAAATAATGACTTTACATTTAATTTAGGTAAGAAAAGTGCAGTCTTGTGCGAATATCAATGAAACAGAGTGTGAGTTTATTTGCTCTTTTAATGATATTCATATTAGCGATGATAATCGTGTGCGTAAGAGACGGATGCACACGATTACTTACAGTAATTTCGCTCTAACCACTCTACGCCTGAAATCCCAACGAAAACACCTTTCTCCAAAATCTATGTGGATTTGCTATTTTATTTCATGATTAGCATTATTTTATAGTGATCTCAGATTTTATTAATGCAGGATGAAGTTCCCCTCTGTGCGTCTCTCCCAATAATTCAACCCAATAAATCAACAAGAATGGACTATTGCACTCACACGTTCTCTCTATCACTACTAATAATTTGTCACTCTGCCATACAGTACATACATTCATGTTCTCTTTGGCTTTGCATCTGGGAGAGGAGGTAATCCACTTAAAATGCTCTTTAAGCAGCCATTTGTCATCCTGCATGTTGCTGGAATGGCCTCGGGCAATGCCGAGGAGAGACAGATACGCAGAGGAAGGTAGAGAAAGTTGCAGGGTGAGAAAATACTGAGGAAATATAGCGGAGACGAGAGAGAGAGAGAGAGAGATCGGCAAGACAAAAGAAGCGGAGGAGAACCATGTGTTTCCACTAGCAAGAAACCAGCGTTGTTTAAAGGTCCTCTTTTTTTTTGGCTGTAAACAATATAATATGTATCTATGGATCAATTTACAGAATGTTTAGTTGTTAAAGACGTTAAATAATGCTGTATAAACTTTTTACAGCTGCCCCCTTTAAGGGGTCACCACATCGGACCTTCCGAGCCACACAACTTGGCAGAGATGTTACACCTGATGACCTTCCTGACACAACTCTTACATTTTATTCAGGCTTGGGACTGGCACTGCATGGAGTGGCTGGGTAAAATGGGGTGTGACAACCCACCGATGGCGGGACTCGAACCTGGACTCTTAAATCGACAAACCTAGAGTCTTAGCCAGCTAAGACTCTGATACTGTATTTACTGCATGTTGCATGCTAGGCTTCATACTAGATTTGTTTTTAGATTAGCAAATCATGCTATGAACCTTACATAACATATCTACAAATATAAGTTTTTGCTTTGTACAAATTTCAAGCGCCGTATGGTTATGAGACTCTTAGACACAGTAAAACTTTTTTAAGAAGGCCGTATGTCCGTGAATGCAGTCATTCCTGTGAATGCCCGATTTTTTTAAATCGACGGATAATTTGTTCCCGACTTGCAGGAGAGACACGTCTCTGTCTGTGGGAGCTGTACACACAATCATTCACCAACACTATATGCACATTATGGGAATTCAGCTGGGAGTTATTGCCACATCCCTGTATAGTCATGACCTCATGTTTGGGCCGTTAAAGTTCCTGGGAGGCCAGCGTTTCAGACGTGAAGCAGGTAGTCCGATAATGGTTCCGGAAACCTTTCTACCTTGATGGTATCCAAGGACTAGTGAAACACTGGGATGAGTATATTAGTGTACAGGGGATCATATAGAGAAATAAAGAGAGTTTTTACTCTCATAACTGTGTTCTGTTATACTGCACAATCAAAAGTCACGGTCTGACTTGATCACCCCTTGTACATTAGTTAGCAAATCATTCTATTGTCAGGGGACTGAAAGGCTTTGGATTATTTGGGAAATTGTTTTAATTTTTGGTGGTAATACAGTAGTAAGTATGCAACATTATCCAACATTTGGTTTATTGATTATTTTCCTATAACAGCATGACACTAGCTGTATTACTTATAACCTAATAGTAAGGTCGTCTCACTCACTTATCGTGTATACCACTTCATCCTGTGTTTAGGTTCACCGGGGCCTGGAGCCTGTCCCAGTACGCTTAGGGCACAGAGCAGTGTACACCCTGGACAGGATGCCAATCCATCGCAGTCACTATGGGATATTTGGGAATGCCAATTAGCCTTATCCTCATGTGTTTGGACTGTGGGAAGGAAACCGGAGAAAACCCACGCAGCACGGGGAGAACATGCAAACTCCATGCACACAGAGAGGAATTGAGCCTGGCCGGGAATCGAACCCAGACCCTGGATGATCAAGGCGACAGTGCAAACCACTGTGGTCAAGAAATGTGACCACAAAAAGGGAAAAAGAGAAAGCATGTAAGACAAACTAACAATACAGAAGCATTAAAGAAGAAGGGCAGCACTATACAATGAGAGGAAAACATCTAACGTCTCCTTATCTTGTCCTTATTGTATTGTTTACATTTGCTGCATATCACTACCATTAAATTGTTTTAACACTAACAGTTAGCATAAACTTTAGCCAACTGCGCATTCCCGTCCCAATCACAACTGCAGGAATAGGATTCTTCGGCAGTATCGACCCGAGGTGTGACATGCTGAGTGCAAACCACGGGTCATTAGCGCTATTACCATTCTTCTCTCAGATAAAGAGAAGCCAAGATGGCTGCCCTGCCTTCTCAAAAGCTTAACAAAGACTTTCATCTCGTCTATAGCCTGGCATCTTTCAGCCTTTGGTCTTATCTTTTTTTTTTGAGCTGATAGAGATGTGTGTGTACTGTATGTGTGTGTGTGTGGTGTCTTAATGGCTCATCAGAGGAGTTCGCGATCGTTTTTCAGGCCTTGTTTATTGATCCAGGTCACTTTGGATTTTATGGTTTTTCACGGTTTTTACAGGAAAAGATCAAACACATACACAAATGACAAAACACCAAATGGGATCGGGCACAGCATCTAATAAGTGTGTTCTGTTTTTGTAATGCAGCTCACGGGCACTGCACGCACACACACACAAACTGGTATTGTGGTAATTATGGGGACCACTAAATCCCAGTAATACGGGACCTTGGGTTTACTTGGATTCATATTACCAGCAAACACTGAGGTACTGGCCAGGGTCACAGGGACAACAGTTTCACTGTAATAAATGAGCACAAATGCAAAAAAGCCACGCCTCTTTGGGGATTGTGACATCATGAGCGATCCTGATTATTATTAGCAGAAGATCTCTGTGGAAATGCCGTTGTTTTGCATACAGCTATGCAACAGATTTTATAGTAATGACCTGCTTCTTTTTAAATAAACTAAAATGCATTATATTTCTTCTTCTCTACTCCAGCAATCTCTCTCCATCATTATGATCACCTCTCTCTCTCTCTCTTGGCCTTTGTGGCCGTTGCCAGATACAAGGCTGGGAAACAAACTAGTAAACAGCAAACTGTTTGTGTGGCCTCTAGGTTTTAACTGTGGCACTGAGGGATTAAAAACTAGAGTGTCTGCGTCATTGTGTGGTGAGGAGGCAAGAGGACATGAGAGGGAGCACGGCCAAGTCAACGCTGGAGACTACAGAGAAAGACAGAAAGAGGCTGTGAGGGAACAACAGAGAGAGGGAGAAAAAGTGAGAGAGAGAGAGAGAGAGGCAGGTGATGTGAGACAGCAAGACAAGAAAAGGATGGTGAAACAGGGGAGGGAAAGTGAGATGGAAGGAGGATAAGAAATAAACGGTGAGTGGGAGAGAAAAAGACAAAAGGAGAAAACAAAGAGAAAGAGACAGACAGAAAGAGAAAAGACAAAGAGAGTGATAGAGGAAATTTGTCTGTATGCACCCTTCTACATTCCTTTTTTTGTTTTCTGTCTCTCTTAATATCTCTGTTTTCTTCTCTTGGTCTGTCTCTGTTGTAGTCTCACTGGCCTTTAATCTTTCTTTTTCTTCCCCAAATCTATTTGTCTCTCTGTCTTTATTTTGCATCGATGTGCGCTTGCTTCTCTATCTTCATTTGTCTCTGTCTAATTCCCTCTATTTCCTGATCTCGGTCTCCTAGTTCTGTCTTGTCCTGTCTGTTGCTACATTTACATATCTGTTCTTTTTTTGGTTATCTTCATGCATGGCTCTTAAAATGTGTCCACCCCTTTCACAAACCCATTTCACCCAAACACGTCCCTCTGTTCTTGTATGTCTTCTACAGCTGTCTCTTTCCTAATTTTTATCACGTTCATTTGGCAATGTTATGTATGTTGTTTTTGAAGTGTTTTTATTAAATTATATTATTTTGATTGACAAACACAAAGTTGTAATACCAAACTGATGGATGCAAATAGATATTAATTTAAAAAATATACTTTTTGTCTTTAATTTTTGTCCATTTCCCTCTCTTTTTCTGTCTCTCTGTTTCTGTGTTTCATTGTCCATAGACTCTCCCGCTCCCTCCGGCTGTGTGTGTGTGCGCGTGTGTTTTCACATATGAAGACTCTGACAGCATGTTTTCAGGTCTGTGTTGCACTACTAGACACACACGCGCACACACTTCTTTCTTTAAGGCTTATTCTTCATCATCTCATCTGGCAGCTCAAAGTAAACTGGAACGATCAGCTTCATCTCGCGCTATGCAGCCGACAGCGCTTTGTCCCCACGGCACATTAATATCCAATACTGAATCGCCATCACACTCCACTGTCTCTCTCTCTCTCTCTCTCACTGTCTCCCGCGTGTGTCTTTTCTTTCTCCTCCAGCTTTACCTCTGCTTCACTTGCTGTGTTGCATTGCCTACCTCAGCTCGCGCTCTGCAGTCTCTGCTCCAGGCCGAGCCATTCATCAAAGTTGGCGAGTGGAAAATGCGCTTTATGAGGACGAGGGGACGAAGCATATCAATATCGGTTATTTTAATTGTGGCGCCGTAGCCGCAGCGGAATGTGTCACTTCTATACTCTAAACGCTGCTCTTCTCTCTTTTCAAAGGCGAGAATAAGGCCTGCTTTTGTTGAGCACAAACATATGGATGGATGGATGGATGGATGGATGGATGGAAAGAAATATGACCGTGGCATCCGGGAAGAAAAACGCCAGTGATGTCATAACCTGGTCAACCAGTACATTCAGGTCGTTAGCTGACTTCATTTTATTGCCACATAAAGTTGCTAATCCTAGACCTGACAAACTAAAGCAACCCCAGATAAAAACACTGTCTCCAGAGGCTTGTACAGTGGACACTACGCATGATGGGTGCATCGCTTAATGTGCTACCCTTCTTATCCTGGCGTGCCTATCGCTCTGAAATAGGGTCAATCTGGACTCGTAATATCACATGACCTTTTTCCATTGCTCCATACTGTAGTCCAATCTTTATCCTCCCTAGCAAACCAATCACTCACTCATCTTCTATACCGCTTTATCCTGTATTCAGGGTCGCAGAACCTGGAGCCTATCCCAGGAGGCTTAGGGCACGAGACAGGGTACACCCCGGAGAGGGTGCCAATCCATCGCAGGGCACACACACATACACACACTCACACACCTACTCACACAGTACAGGCAATTTGGGAACGCCAATTAAGTGAAGTCTTTCCTGCTCCGGAGCTGTAAAAGGCGGAGGACAGAATGCTTCGAGAACAACTGGGTGCATGGTTGAGAATGGAACTTTTGGAAGATAGTTCGGGTGAGGATGCAGAATAGCTTTGACCAGGCCAGGGGCAAAGTCTAGGCAGGATGGAGAGACCGAGAAAGCCTGCAGATCTCCAATTCTCTTCAGAGAAGTAACGACCATGAGAAAAACCATCTTAAGAGTCAGAAATCTAACAGGCGCTCGAAAGGGTTCAAAAGGAGTGTCAATCAGACCTTCGAGCACAATAGATAAGTCCCCAGAAGGGACAGTGGCTCTAGTAGGCGGCCTCAACCGTTTAGCTCCACGAATAAAACCGGCAACTACTGTAAACCTGCCTAACCTGCATATCTTTGGACTGTGGGAGGAAACTGGAGTACCCGGAGGAAACCCACCAAGCACGGGGAGAACATGCAAACTCCATGCACACAGAGACGGGAATCGAGCCTGGCCAAGAATTGAACCTGGCGACAGTGCTAACCACTACATCACCGTGCCGCACGCCCCTAGCAAACCAAAGTTTTTTTTTTTTCCTGATTGGTCTCACTAACAAGTGTCCACACAGATTTTTTTGTCCCAATACCATGAGAATCCAAGTGTTTAAGTTTTTAAAAAAAAAATTTGGTCTCACCACATTTCTTCCACAAAGTTGATGGTTCAGGACTATCCTTCAAGGATTCTATAATGTGTTGAAGATTTCCTAACCCAGTTACAGCAATTTAAAATATCCTTAGATGTTTTCTTTTCTTGGTGCAGCCCACTAATTAATAACCCTTCTGGAATGGTGATTTTTTTTGGCCTAAAAAGATTTGGACTTTCTATCTATCGCTCTAGATAATTTGCTTTACTAACGGTATGGAGTTTTGTATCTTCTCCTCACATCTGTGTAAGCTTCGCCTGCCTTTTCTAATTTTATGTCCTGATCCCTCACTGCCTCGCTGTCCATTTACAATATCTTTGTGTATAGAATAAATAATTAGAAATGCTAAAGCAGGTCACAGTGCATTCGATTCGAACATGAGCAGACAATACAAATCACAGGATTTTTTTTTCTTCCTCCACCACTGCAGAATGTACTATGGTAATATGGACCACAATGTAAAATATTAAAATAGGATGCGAAGGCGAAATTTTATCTTCAGCTTTGTAAGCACCAAAGATCAAGAAAAAACAACTGAAAATTTCCTCACAATTGTGCTGGATCCAGTGCACAAAGTCAGAACTCATGACCCTACAATCGTGACACATCAGGAGGAAGTGTGTTCCAGGATGTGACATTCATAATAGCCTACTAAAAGATTAACACACTGACATGCGTTGTGTCCTTATAGAGTAACGTTAATATTCATCGTACTGTACTGTATGTAGTGCGCTTTTTTCTTTCTACAAGATGTTTGCAAAACACAGACACAGTCAGAAGTTCCACAACAAAGCCTCCATCCAGGGTCACCAAGTTCACAATACATGTTACAAAGCCAACCACATTAGCCAGACACACACACGCACACATTTGGTAGTGTTTACAGGTCTGGCCGGTTGGAAAGAGCCTCTCGTGTTTCTGAAAACATTTGGTTCGCGTTGGAGGAATTCATGTTGAGTAATGCAGCACACTGGGATTTCTGGATGAGCGATTGGTAACTTGTCGTGAAAAGAAGACATTAACATCAGCTCACGTTGCGAGGACTTGCAACGTGAGCTCCTCGCTTCTGGTCAAGCATTTTTTCCCTTCCTTCTGAGCTACTGTGGACAACCAGACAGACGTCAATGCGCTCGCACACACACAGTGTAACGCAAGCAACCCTTCCCTGCTCCAGGGTTAACAACCATGGAAGTATTTTCTGCCTCATCTACAGTACATTCATTTAGTTTAAACAAATATGAAAAACACCAAATCCACAAGCACGAATACATAAGTCATGCTAATTTTCCATTAAACCAGTCAATCAGTGGCTTTGCTGGCGTACATTCTGTACTTGATTTTATTATGGTTATGAAGCATCTCATAACACAATTATAATGTCAGTGTTTGTGTACAATGTTACCATTGAATAGTGTGTGATGGTGAATGTTAATGTCTTGTATCTTATGTGTGGTGGACCACTGTTTAATAAAGATTGATGGTGTTTTTGATGGTTTTGGGGTTTGATTAGGAATGTTGGAGAACATTGATGTTTCATAGTGAATCTTAAAGAAAAGTTTGGTGCTGGTATTCAATGAGGTTTTTTTTTTTTGAAGGGTTGCTTTGATTGAGTTTTTGATGGGTTATGCTGTATTAGTAGTGTTTAAAGGGCAGTGCTGGTATTCACCAGGGATTGGGAATGTAGGAGAACACTGGGGTCTAATGGTGTGTTTGGTGTTTGGATGTGAGTGCTGGACAGTGTTGGTGTTTGATAAAGACTTTTGTGGTCCATACTACTGTAGGTAGTACTGCTGTTCAATCCAGATGTTTGATGATGCTTTAATAATGTGATTAATGAGTTTTCACAAGTTGCCACAGGTTCCCATGTGGGAATGGTGGTGAATACTGGTGTTTGATGTGTGCTTCACAATATTTGATAGAATTTGATGGGGAATATTGAAGAATAATGGTGATGGATGGTGTGTGCTTCACAATATACTGTATTTGATTGGGAATGTTGGAGAATACCAGTGTTCGATGATGTGTTTAACAGCATGTGATGGTGTTTGATTGGGAATGTTGGAGAATACCAGTGTTTGATGGTGTATATTGGTGCTATTGTTTAAAGTGGGTTTCATAGCAATGTTGTTGTTTCACTGTATGTATGAGTTCCAGTGGGTGATGCTGGTGTTGCATGGTGAGTAAAACCTCCCAGACTATTAAACACAAGGCATAGTGAATATGTTGAATGGAAACTCAGGTGAAACAATGAAAATAGAAAAAAATAAATAAATATGGCATTCCATTTGACATACTTTACATCACACTATATAGTTGCTATAGTGTCATTATGATATATCTTAAGTAGTGAGTAGTGAGCATATACAGTACATAGTTCTTGATTTGGTTTAACTGAAGCATAAAATAATATGATAATATTTTGATATATATGAAATAATATGTTTTTTTCTCCCTTTTCCCCAATGAGCATCTAACTTGACTGAGTGTTAAATCTAAGATTGTTGTACTTAGTAACAGCACTTTTAAACGGAATACAAATGAAACCAAGAATCACAGATTTGTTATATTTAACGACAGTGGTGTTAAAACGAAAAGTGAAAGGTGTGTTACAGAAAGAGGGAGATGAAAAAAGAAAGAAAGCAATGATGAAAATGAGACGAAAGAAGGTGTATAGGCAACAGAATGACAGAGGAAGATTGTGTTTGAGTGGGTGCGCGAGAAAGAGGGGGAAAAAGAAAGTGAGAGATTGGAGGAGTGTAATTAGACTTAGTGGAGATTGGCTGCTGAGTAATCCAGATTTAGTTGATTGGCAGTCCCCTGAGAGCCGATGCGTGTGCCGAGTGGGGTGTGTGTGGGAGGAGCTTTCTCGCATTCATGATAATGTCCTGCTTCACTACTTCGCGCCATCAGAAACACCTTTTACCTTCACGCTCTTGATCGCATTAGCCCTGCTTTTTTAGAATTTTTTCCCATTATAGAAGACACACACACACACAGCAAAACTTTTATGCAAGCCCTTCCATTTTTTCCCATCTGCAGTTTTCCCCTGTTTATTATTCAGCCACAATCTTTGACATAGCACTAACTTTCCTCAATGATGATGAGAAAACACACACACACACACACACACACACACACACACACAGACAGCCAAGTTTCTTTTGACAAGCCTCTCAAAAATGGCACAACGAAATTACAGGCTGCTAAACCCACTTAGCACCTGTTAATTACATTAGCAGCGCAAAGTGGTGGCGCCTGGCTTTGATTTATTGGCCTGCTAAGTTGTTGTGTCACTCTGGGGATGTGGTGGGGGCGCAGAGGGACTGAGGTGTGAGGAGAGGGACTGACAAAGTGAAGAAATGATGGATGAATAGGCATGACCCAGACAGTACCTCAGCATGCCTGTCACAACAGAGAAAGACAGAAGGGGAGGATGAGAATGTCTTAAATCTGTTTTTTTTGGAAATGACAAGAGATAGGAGACAGAAAGGTAGCGGGAGAGTGGGGAGGGCGAAGGCTGAAGAGGATTTCTCTCACCGAAGAAGAGAAATGCTCGGAAATTTGTAAAAATGAAAAAGTTATGAAGGGTAATACGAATAAGGGTTATTTTTATTAATTAATTCAAGATAATTCAAGCACATTGTTCGAAATTGTACAAATCTCTCCTAAGATCAGTCCCTATGCTGTAAAAGCCTGGGCTGAGTTAAAATAACCCAGGTGCATGACAAAACCGAGACCACAACAATGTCGTCTACGAATATTTAGTGATTCCAAGACATGACTATATATCCAGATCAATAGCACCATTATGCAGGCTCAAGACTGGTATTAAGAATGTCACGATGTCATTAAAAGCTTTATCAAGCTGTGTTGGCACAAATAGGTTATAAAATGTAATTGGTAAAATGGGGCTGCTATCATGGCCTTTAAATTTCAAACCAGATGTTTTTTTTCTTAGATTTCTTTTATGCCTTGTCTTGTGGTTAAGACCTAAATTGCAATCAAACA
Organism: Clarias pachynema; assembly: GCA_030014365.1. Lineage (NCBI taxonomy): Eukaryota > Metazoa > Chordata > Actinopteri > Siluriformes > Clariidae > Clarias > Clarias pachynema. Next base: position 14,618,354 of record JAQMYL010000013.1, on the reverse strand, counting down.
AGTCTGAGTTAAAAACAAGACATTAAACAAGAAAAAAAATAAATAAGAAGTTTGATTTAAAACCATAGCCTGGTTTTAAATCAAACTCAACCAATAAAGGCAGAGTCCATACCAAAAATGTAACTAATCAAGACTGGGTCAAGACAAAAAGCTGAATCAAGTCTGAGTCAAAACCAAGACAATAATCAATCAGGGGTGCGTTTCCCAAAAGCATCGTTAGCCAACTATGGTCGCAAGTTCCGTCGTTACCAACATAGTTCAA
>JAQMYL010000013.1:14604905-14608128 GCA_030014365.1 Clarias pachynema | reverse complement strand
TATATACACACACATATATGTACCACACAATAGCACATATTCTACCACAATGATACCATAGTAAACTATAATACATACCATAGTAAACTGTTTTATGGGCTGATATGATGTAGTAAAAAATATTTTGGTAGTACCATGGCTATTGATCAGTTGAGTAAAGTATTGTGGTCATGTCATATAATTGTTACGATAAAATCTAATTTCTGTCATGTCAGTGAGCAAAATCGGGACTACTTTCAATTTGAGAGGCTACGAGGCAGCATTGAAACCCAGAGCATATTACATGATTATGTCTGACTCATTACAGCAATCCCAAAATGCACTCTGATTGGCCATGAACTTGTTCACCAGGTCACCAGAGGTTTTGTAATACTGGCAAAAAAGTATAAACAATTTGTGACCTTGTACAAACCTCGCACTTGGATAAGACAACGTAGCCCTAAAATATCTTTCTTCTCTCTCTCCCTCTCCCTCCTTCCTTCTGCCGTCGTATGTCTCTCGCTCTCTCCTGTACAATCCAAATAGACGTGATTTGTGTTGACTGGAAGAGAACCGCAGGTTCTCCATCGCATTTGCATTTCAGAGTGGCGCGCCATTGCCCTGGCCTACATGTGACCTGCCAATGCTCAAATGAAAACCATTCATCTTTAAGTCTCATGGCCACAGAGCAGAGGGAGGAAAAAAAACATTCTCGGGAGGAGATTACAGATATGAATCACCACAATGCTTTACGCAGGCTGCCGATGAATAGGAATATGAGACGATGGCCGTCGGCGACCTTTGCTGTCTCGCCGTAGACTGTGGTGTCTTTAAACGGATAAAAGTGGTCAGCCGATCTGAGAACGACTGCGGTTAACCTCCATACTCTCCTTATGTCTTTTCCTCTCTTTGTCCTGGCTCGACATAGGTAAAGGTTCAATCATTACCTAAAGCACAGAGCAGCGAGAAACCTTAGCAACAACTACTTGGAATTGTCAGTTATACATCCCACAATATCCGAAACATTCAACTCTGCCACAGAAAGTTCCAGAAGAACGTTATTAAGCCCTCCTTCATGTTTACCATCTATTCCTGGCTACCCATGTGATTATGTCGCTGGGTTTAATAACACGCTTAGCCCATACAAATCCGGCTCACAGATATTAATTGCAGTAATAAAGAGGTTTCCTATGACCTGGAGTCTAATTATAATAGAAATACATATAATCTTTCTTGTCTAAAAGCCTCTACGTGTGTTAAATATCAGCTCAGCTCAGTCATATTTCTCATAAAGTCTAATAACCTGGGGGAAAATTGAGTGTGTTGTACAAAGGAAAGATTTTAGTACTCCATAGAAAATGGAAGGACATGTTGCTCAAACGAAGCAGGCAAAAATGTTTGGGGTTTGACGTCATCTCATCTAATTATCTCTTTCAGTTTGCCGCTGAAGCTGTTAAGCTTACAAGCAACAAAGGGCCATCTTAACCAAAATGGTCGGCAGAAATATCGGTTTCACAGACTTGCAAATTAAGGTTTAGGTCACGGCCATGTCTTACACTAATCCACAAAAAAGAAAAAGAAGAGAAATATACGATTTTGCCCCCTTAGGCACTGTCTCGGGCAAAAAGTTTGAAAGTGGATATTTCTTTAAACCAGGCATTTATGTGGATGACAGCTACACTGCTCTTTTTTTCCTGTGTGTGCTGAAAAAGGAGCATGTCAGTTGTGCTTGTCTCAGTAAAAAAGTTGTGACGCCTGTGCTCATCAGTTTTAGGAAAAAAAGAGGCTGCTGTATCTAGGCTTGTCAGTGCCAGTGATAGAAGTAGTTTCTTAATGTATCTGTCACGGTAAAGGAGGTGTGGTCTTTGTTCCTCTCAGTCTTAGGAAGAAGGAGCATGGCATCTGTATCCCTCAGTCCCAGCAAAGGAGACGCAGGAGGGGGATGGCATATCATCTGTGAACATCAGCTACAGTGAAGGAGGCGTGGCCTCTGTGCCCAACAGTTCCAGTAAAGGAGGCGTGGCCTGGGTGCCCAGTGAAGAAGGCATAGCCTTTGGCCGTTTAGTCTTGAAACAGAATATATTGTACTGTATCTCTGCTCATCAGTCCCAGAGAAGGAGGCGTTGTCTTTGTGTCATTCAGTCCCAGTTAAGTAGGCATGGTCTTTGTTCACATCAGTCCCAGCGAAGGAGGTGTGGCCTCTGTGCCTATCAGTCCAGAGAACAGGGAGCTTATCATCTGTCACAATTAGTCCCAATGGAAGGAGAAGGAGATGTGGCCTGTGGATTTGTCACTTGCAGTGCAAGAGGAGTGTCTCCCGTTATCTGGACTTAATTTTTATTAAAGTGAGACCTGCACATTTGTCTTCAATTATCTCACTTATTTGCACCGTTACAGACACTTGGAGTGGGTCTGCATAATATACAGTAGAATAAAATAGAATAGAACAGAAATGGTGTATATACATTTCCCGCCTCGGGATCTGGAGGCTTGGTGGGTTTCCTCCAGATACTTTAGATTCCTCCCACAGTCCAAAGACATGCAGATTAAGTTAATTGGTGTTCCCAAATTGCTCGTACATCACCCTAGTTAGACCTCAGAGATTCCTAGGTGGATGGATGGATAAATTTTACACAAAATATAAATAAAATACAGTGAAACCTCGGATTACGAGTAACGCGGTTTACGAGTGTTCCGCAAGACGAGCAAAGATTTTTCTTTCACACACACACACACACACACACTCCTATCTGTCGGGATTAATTTTTTACTTTTTTGAAAGGTAAAGAGCAGGTTAATTTGTTTTATTTTTACTTTATATTTTGTATTAATTATTTTTATGTATTTATTTTTTGGGGCTGTAGAACGAATAATTTAAGTTTCCATTATTTCTTATGGGAAAATTAAAATTGGTTTTCGAGTGTTTTGGAATACGAGCCCACTTCCGGAACGAATTATGCTCGTAATCCGAGGTTCCACTGTAATGATCATTTGGTGCAAACAAGAGTTTAACAGATTCTTTGACAATTGTCACATTTTTCCGACTTGGTGACTTGGAGTTGTAGTTTTAATGAAGGTAATTCTTAAATTTTCTAAATAAAATAAATTCTATGTACAGCCAGAGTGCGGATCATTTTTAACTCACCCTCGTACATTGTTTGAATTGGACTTTATCTGCTTTTAATAATAACATCTACACATTGATTCAAACAAACTAAATGCCTCTGTCGCCTTACCTCTTTCA
>JAQMYL010000013.1:14592405-14599905 GCA_030014365.1 Clarias pachynema | reverse complement strand
GATTCACGTTAAAAGAATGAGCAACGTCTGCCATCTTTTCATTTTTCTCCATCCTCTCAATTATTTTTACTTTTGTCTCAATCGTTATTGCTTGGTGTTTCTTAGCAATACTGTACCAGCTTCATCAGCTGCAACCCGCATGACAATGTTCGTATGCAGAGAACTTACTGCGTTAGTATAAATAATCCTTTAGACACGGGAAATACGTGTCAAACGATTATAGGTTCTGTATGACTTTTTAAATATTTAAAATAAAACAATAATTGATAAAAAAAATAATGAGAATTTAAATAAAAGCATTAAGGATTTTTTTTTTTACCTAGTTATAGTTTGTGTCAGGGTTAAAGGAATAGTTTGGGTTTTTTTTGTTCCCCAAGTCTGTCTTAAATCAAAATTGAGGTGCGATGGACGAACGGATGGACGGACAGATAGATAATCCTACCTCTGTGCAAAAATGCATTCCAAGGATCGGCTGAGAATCATATACTGTAAGTTAAATTAAGTTTTTTTAAAAACACTTTTTGTTACCTTTTTTTATTTTTATTTTTTTTTTTACCAGAACTAGCCATATGGCTAACCATATAGCTTGTAAGCCATATGGCTTGTTCCAGTTAGCTCTATGGCTAACTGAAACTAGCCATGTAGCTTGTTTCAGTTATAGAACTTGTTCAGGTTAGCCATGCGGCTACGTTCAGTGAGCACTGTGATTATTTTTAGTTAGTTCTAGTTATCTGTATGTCTATTTCCAGTCAAAGAATAGAGTTCAATTTACTTACATTGTATTCGTGTTCTGTGCGACAAAACTTCACAGTTGGTGTGCAGAGCAGGAAAACTTATAATGACTATGACCAAGGGTAGTGTACTAATACTCACCTCAATTTTGATTTAAGACAGACTTAAAAAAAAAAAAAAAAAGAAATCCCTCAAAGCCACAAGACACATTTTGGCAATGAAGCTTAATAAGGGTACTTTATTATATTTCCAAACCTCACACTCTACATGTACATTTATTACAACCTTTAGCCAGTTGGAAAATGAGTGGATTCCCAGCAGTGTAGCAATATTAATCCATTCCACCTAATAACACACAGTGTGAATGTGTATTAAGGAAGCTAAGGACAGCCATTTTGGCGATTTATTGCCTTTGTTAAATTGTTTTTCTCATATTTATGATGCTAAACCAAGCGATTTACCAATTGGGAACAACGAATTTAAGTGGCCCCCTTTTTATTTGTTTATTTGTATGAAGAACCATGTGGGAATGGTTGTGTAATGAAGCATAGAGCATTCCATAGACCGAACAGGAGACCTGGGAATTCACACAAGCAACAAACCTAAATCCAGAAACATAAAAGCAAGATGAATTCAAAAATTTGACATAAGACTTTGCCATTTCCACTTGTAACATGCTCATTTAGGCAAATAATCTGTGCAATTTAGGTCATTCCATCCCTAGTAAATCTAAAAAATAATAAAAAAAAGAGCGAGAGAGAGAGAGAGAGAGAGATCAAGTATGAAAAAGAACGTGGTTGTCAGCAGAGGTGGACAAAGTACACAAATCCTGTATCTGAGTAAAAGTAGAGATATCACAAGTAAAATATTACTCAAGTAAAAGTACTGCAGCCGTCCTTCATTTACATTTCTAATTGAGAAAAAGCACATAAGTACTCATCTACATAGGTATCAAAAGTACTGAGCTTGCATTAGCTCACCGTAGGCTTTTAGTCATAGTTAAAGTCTCTCTCTTTCTCTCTCTCTCCCTCTCTGTTTCTGTGTCTACCCATTTCTCAACTCAACCTGCTATTGGATCAATCATTTTATGGAGGGAAGGCAAATCACACATTTATGCATCATAATCATTACGTGCGATAATACAGTTTCAAATGCTACTGTACATGCCGCTGCGGTTTTCTAACTCAATGCCATTCACAAACGTAGTGAAGTAGAAAGTACAGATATTAGTTGTTGGATGTAGTAGAGTAAGAGTTAAAAATTATCCACTAATAAAACTATTCAAGTAAAGTACATTTACATGAAAATTTTACTTTTTCAGTAAAGTAGCAAAGTAAATGTGCTTAGTTACCTTCCGCCTCTGGTTGTGTGGAAAGTTCATACTCACATTAACTAACATTAGAGTCTGGAATCGCAGTCATCTTTGCTGTAGTGCTGAATTCAGTTGAGACCAGAGGAAAAAATGTTTTGAATTGAACATGAAAGTGATAAAAATAATATTAGCTCACATAAAATGACAAAATGCATCTGTTTTTTTAAAAAAAATCAAACCCTGAGTTAATGTTATGACTCATTTTGAAACTGTGACACCATAACAAGTCTACTTGTGACTTATTTTGGCTAGAATGATTACGTATAAAAGTAAAACCAACTCATGAGCAAACACACCACGTCGCAAAGGACAAACCGGGGCAAATAAAACTTAAAAAAAAATAATAAAACATCAGGGCAGGTTAGTCATTTGGAAATTTCTAAAATCAACCAGATGTGACCCTTTTCACTGTTCGTTACCAGTGTTTTATAAAGTGAGTACATCAGGGAAAGAAATGGAGTGAGTCAGAGCTTTAGGGAAAAAAATAATAATCCAATATGACTTCGTGTCAGTAAAGAAACTACTTTGGTGGCACTTGGCACTTGAACAGCAGCCCTGGTTTTGTGGCCGCTGTGGAAATGCATTGTTGGGATCATAAGGTCTGGGGATTGAATGAGGGAGGGGAAAATAGGGGAGCATTAAAAAGAAGGAAATTACTGTATAAATGGACAATAGAAAGAGAGAGAGAGAGAGGAAAGAGATAGACAAAGCTGGACGTCGCACCTGATGCAAACTCCTATCCTATCCTGCTGTCAATAGCAGTAAGACCAAATATGCCTTTATGATCCGGCTTATTGTCTATTTATTTATTTGATTATCCAAAGGGGAGAGCGGCATGGGCAAGGTGATGAGAGTTGTTAGTCCTTGGCCGCCTCAAGATACAGACATTCATTTCACAATTCGCAGAGCATCGACAGATTCAAGGGCATTTGGGCCCAAGACGAGAAGCCAACACACACCCACACACACACACACACACACACACACACACACAAACAGCAGTTACACAGTATTTTCTAAAATCCTCAACATGCCCTTTGGCCAGCAGTCCATCACTCATATCAGTAGAACCATTACAGAGTTTTTTTTTTTTCTTGTCTTCAGGAAAAATTGGGTTGATCTTCAAACTAGTCCAAAGAAGAAGAAAAAACAGTACCATCATAAGACTCTACAGATGGGTAAAAATTTTAAGCAAAACCTGATAACCATATGGCATTTTTATACCATGGTTTTGGCTCAAGTGGCCTGCTGATCATCTTTACCCTATGATGAAACATGACATTCCTGATGGGAGTGGTCTCTGGATGTTCCATTCACTGGGCTTGCTTTAGCCCTAACAGGAGATGGGGGATTTTGGAGTGTCGTGTTAGACAGCACTCTCCACAAGCATCATAAAAACACCAGCTGAGGGAGTATCTTTTGGGGGAAATGGGATTCATCCCTCCAGGGCAGTTCTAGAGGCTTGCACAATCAATTGCTGATTCACACTGAAGCTGCTTTCAGTGGCTCACCATGGTCTAACCACCATGGATGTTTTTCACCTTAATTTGTCACCTGTCTGTACAGCCATCTTTTTTTGTAAGGAGCTTTTAGTTGAGGGAAAAATAAGGGAGGGTAGGCAGAAGGTTATAAATACACACCAAGATGTTGTGTTTATCATCATGTGATAGTTAGAGTGAATGCATTATTAGGCAGCTTGCATTATTTTAGCTACACACATTATGACCTGGGGTCTAGCCAAGTCAATATGGGAAAAGTATAGAGATGTGGTTATGAAATAAAGGACTAGCAATTAAGCTGGAGAACACTATATTATTGGACGTAAATTGATTATAGTTTCATTTCATGAATTACATTTAATATACCAAAATATACAGTACCAAAGTAACCAAAATTATTCAATAGACACACTATTTTTTCTGTCTAGTTTTGGACTATAGTTCGCTGGCAGCATTAAGCCTCATCCATATTGGTCTACCTCTACTAAAGAAGTGGTGGATCATGTGGCTCAGGTCAAAGAAAACCCCCAACCATCCAACCAACCAAACAACAAATATTCCTACCTACCTTCATTCTATCCATCCGCCCATTCTTGGGGGATCTGTAAGATTTGAAGGCCTAAGGTAAGTATGAGCAACAAAATGAATCCTGAATTTCATTTTTTTCCCCATATTTTAAATGTACATATTAATCGCAATATTTAAAAACCAAAGGTCTCGAACAAACATCCCTACCTACCTTCCATTCATACTGTACATCTAAACATCCATCCATCCATCCATGCATAAATCCATTATCCATTTGACCCTAGGACAAGAGGAATATAATAGTCAGCCAAAGGCATCCTTAATTTCTCCTCTTTCCTTTTTGTATATATTGACAGCAATATTTTAACACTGGGGGTCTAGGACACACCAACCTAACTACTTACTTACTTACCTATGTACCTATCTTCCTTCTATACATCCATTCATTCATCCCAGGTGCATTTTTGAAAGATTTGAAAGCATATACAGTTATTCCCTGGCCAAAAAGAAAGGAAAGGCATCCTGAATTTATTGTTATTTTATTTTCTCTCCATATGTCAGCTACACAAAATATGATTTCTTTTCATAATTTAGCATTTTGTTTTCACAATAGCACTTGATCAAATAAAAAGGCTACATACACATATTAAGCTAAATTTGTAAAAAAAAAAAAATAATAATAAATAATAATAATAATAATAATAATAAGATTCAAAAATGATAATTCTAGTGAACAAATCAGAAATCAAATACTGACCAATAAGATGTTAGTAGATGTCTGCAAATAAATACAGCAAACATTAAGAAATACAATAAAACTAAAGACTCCATTGTTAGTATTTTTTTTTCACATTTGCTGTTAGGATTAAGCGATAAACTGCATATTGGATGAGACATGTTTAACTTTGCCTTGATTTGATTAAGATGGCAAACCCATTTCTTTGCAACTTGTAAGATGAATAAGCCAATTTATATCCCTTTCCCAAATTGAACAAACAAATAATTAATCCCACTGAGTTTATTGACCAGTATTACAATTGTTGAAAAGGACATGAGTAGATTTAGTAAGGAGACTTTTTTTTTTCTTTTTTCGAAAAACAAATTGGAAATCCATCAGCGTAATGATCCACTACCACATCATGTTCTGTCTATTTCTTATGTTCTCCTCATAGGACCACAAGCTGCCTGCTCCATCTTCATGTCTTCTAATGATTATGATCGCCGTCCTCTTCATCATTTGTAAGATTAATTATGTAATAGCTCAGGTGTCTGTTTCAGGCTTTAAAAAGAACTAAAATGAATGACCGTGAACAACTTTGACTGCCATTTAGACATGTTGGAATTTGTCTCTATTTGCAGACGTCACATTGGCACGCACTTCCTTGTTCTTTTCTCTGGGGTCCATTATCTCTGGCTTAGGAGTATCCATGCCCTTGTTGGCCAGCACCAGGAGTAGCTAATGGAACGAGCAATAGGACAACACCATTGCGATGGCAGCGTTTTCCTGCATTCAGTGCCAAGTTTGATGGACATTAGGAACACACCACCAGAATACCAGATGCCAGTCTGAGAAGCCATGTGGAGCTAGAGTAATTCATCAGCGTGCAAGAGGGAATGAAGTGTCTGGATATTTTGCATTCCTTACAATCCAACCCTCTGTTTTTGTCTCCACATTGAACATTTGATTTGATCTCTTTTTCTCCATCTCAACCTTTCCCTGTCTTGGGTTACTGAATATTTTCTAACAGTGCAAGGATAATGTGGATGGATGGGCTGGTACTCTCTCTCTCTCTGTGTCTTTCTTTCTGACTTCCATTCTCTTACTTCATTTTATGTCTCGTTCGCTGCATCACTCAAGATTACCCCACACATTTTCACCAAGTTGACTAAAAGGAAAAGTGGCCCCCTCTGCCCAGACAGACCTAAGAGACATCAATACTGAAGTAAAAGAGATGAACAGGACTGCCAGAAAAACTGTCTATTCTCTCAGTCCTCGTTTTCTGTCCATCCTTTTTATCTTTGAGTATCATTTCTGTCTGAGTGGAAACTAAGGACTTTACCATTTGGAACGCTGGAAAATCAAACAATTTCTTACAGAATAGGGATCTTACATAGTCATTATGGGCATTTTCACAACCTTTACCCCCACATGAAGGCATAAAACAATTTGGCAAACTTAAGCATCATGAAAAAGATCTCAATAAAGACTACCATATAATGTGTCCCTTTTGACTAATCCATTATAACCACGGTTAGATTTTTATTCGCAGTATCCTTGGCGACATGTAGGTTATAATTTTGTAAAACAAAAGTTGTGATCTGGTATTTAGCTCTGTTTAAACTTATACCATTTCTGAATCATATCACCTGCTGCACTGCACATGATGGTTTAAAGTTGATGGATTTTTTTACTCGGCTGGTTAATTAGCATGAATGGAATGATTAGCAAACTCTGCAACGTGGAAACACTGATAAAGCCAAGCAAAATTAAGACTTTCGCACAGCTGCGATAGAACTGTTCTGCTTCATCTCGCAGTTAAATGTGTCATGAGAAACAAAAGATGCAAGTAATATCGATAATTACTAGTAGTAGAGATAATATTGAATATTATCTTTTATGTGTGCTGCAAGGACACGAGTCTCAAAGACTTGCTCACTTTTTTTTTATATAATATGTTACGTTATAACCTTTTATTTCCCCTCTTAGCCTATATTACTGTACCTACCTTGCTAATTAAACTAAGCTGCTAGCTAAATAAAATTATGTTGTGTTAGCTATCCCTTTTTAACCTAGTCAGTTAAATTTTTTGGCAACCATGGGCCTGGACGCACATTTCAAGTGCCATTACCCAGTATGCTAGCTGATGAATTTATAAAATTACAGTACAGGCAAAAACTGGGAAATGTCATTATGAGTAAATAACAAGATATTCTACTGTAGTACATTCTGTAGTTGTGCTATAATACATGCCATAATATACCACAGTATTTTATAGAGTACCAGGGTAGGTACTAAGGTCACTTCATTGCGTACTTTGGTAGTACTATGGTCTATACCACCATACTTTGGTGAATACCATATACTTATTGGGTACCACAACTGCTACCAAGGTTCAGTAAATACCTACTGTAATATGGTATGTTTGTACATACTGTACCACATTAGATACTGTATGTTAGTACATACCACTGGTATGGTATAGTACAGGCAGTACCATATTAGATACCACAAGACACTGTGGTACCCAATAAGTACCATAGTATTAACCAAAGTGACTAACATACACTACCATTCAAAAGTTTGTGGTCACTTGCAAATTTCTTTGTTTTTGTTTAGTGATTTATTTTCTACATTCTACAACAATACTG
>JAQMYL010000013.1:14581921-14592305 GCA_030014365.1 Clarias pachynema | reverse complement strand
TGTAGAAAGAAATAAAAATCAGGAACCATCATGGAGTTAGAAAGTGTTCTAAAACTTTTGAACGGTAGTGTACATTTAAAAAAAATTGGCAGTATCCTGATTTGTGTTCTCTATCACCATACTATACATGGCAGAAGCATGTACTATAATATAGTACATGTACTATTGAAAGTATGTATCGTGGTAGAACCATATACTGTACCATAGTGTGGTACTACAGTCATGTTAAAAAAAAAAGGTAGTGTGTTTTTGTTAAAAAAAACATAATAAAAATCATCTGAACAACTACATATAACTTTTTTCACCCTGCCATTACGTACTGTATCTAACAAAAATGAAGCCAAAAAGAAAAAAGATAAAATTTTAAGAACTGCCTTTAGAAAGCCTCTTCTGTCTTAAGTCAAGTCAAGTCAAGTAGGCTTAATTGTCAATTTAACCATATACAATTCAGCATACAGTGAAACAAAACAACATTCCTCCTGGAACAAGGTGCTACAAGGTGAGACAAAACAAATTAACACCATAAATTAACAAAACTATCCAAATACGGTATGCATCAAAATATACAGTACTGAAACCCGTGGATCACAGACAAACATTTTGTTTGTCAAGGGGGTATAGCTCCAGACATACTGTATGTGTTCTCAGTAGTGAAAAGGAAGTTGTGTTGTGCATTTGTTGTTGGAAATGGGTCTCTCGATGAAGGAAAAAGTATTTATAGTTGAGTATTATTTCCACTCATACGGAAGTGGTCATGAATGAAAGGTGGCAGAACAATTCCTTCCCCTTCCCACGATTTTACAACACCTGATGCCTACATGTAAGGATTGTTAAAAGAGAGTGAAGAACCTTGAAGAACCGCCCAAAAAAAAAAGAACTGTACCAGCAAATCGTCTCCTTTCACATGAGTCCACAACAATCTTTGTTCCAGGGATCAGGGTTAAGAATCCGCATAAATAATATAAATGCTGTCTACAGTGAGGCAGTGTACACACACTTCGAACACATTACATTACGCATACTGTGGTAAATCAACGCACTAATAGTGTGTATGTTAGTTTCTTTCACTTTCATTTCAGTATTGTATATATTGTCGCATACTGTACTATACAAAAGACAGCAAAAGACAACATAAAGTCCAAGTGCAAATGTGCAAACAAGGGTGACCACATGACAACAACATGACACCATGCAATACTCAATACAATAGTCTAAAAAGAACACATTGCATCTGAACAAACCAAAGACTTCCATAACAATTACCAAACCACGGCAGTGGAGGGGAGATGACTTAGGCTTGTTTTTGCAGCCACACGACCTAGGCACCTTGAGTCGAGCATGAACTTCTCTGTATACCAGAGTATTCTAGAGGCAAATGTTAGACCATCTGTATGACAAAATTGGGTCAAGATTGGGTATGTTCCAATCAACAAACTGTCTTTCTGCCAAACATGAGTAAAGACATGCAAGAACAAAATGGAAGGAAATAGACAGATTTTTGACAGAAAGAGACAAAACGAAAGGAAGGAAACCAGTACCTCAGCTTGTGAGCATGTTGCAATCAACAAACTGCATGTCTGCCAATACCAGAATGGGAACAATGCGACTATATCTGAGGGAACGATTGAAAGAGATTGGCGATGTAAAGAGAATAGAGAGAGATATTTGGGATGCTGATCTCATCGGGATCTCATTGGCTGAAGTGGAGACAGATGGGACCTCCAGATTGCTAGTATTAGCCCGCTCTTTCTCTAGCTCATGAGTCTTCATCAGGCTAATCACACAACTGATGGCTCCATCTTACTTTTGGCTTCGGAAAGACTAATTTTTTTCTCTCTCTCTCTCTCTTTTTCATGCTGTTGGTTTCTGGCCTGCATTAATCCAGAACTGGAAATACTAAACACTGTGTTCCAGGGTTCCTGTTTTGTTTTTCATAATCATAATATTGATTACAGTGAGGACGGCATGTTCCTGAGGTTCTCAAGAGCTTTGAAAGACACTGGGTACCCAAACAGGAGCCTAGGCTGTCAGCTCTACTTGGTTTCTGGGACTATTTTAAACTTGGTGTATATTTAATGTTATCTATCCAACGTAAAGCTTATGGCATGGGATAAAAAGGAGACCTGAAAAAATATCCTGTTGAACATCTAAACATGTTAAACATCTTAAATTGAGATATTGAAGCACACTCCCTTAAAACCTGATATCAAAATTGGGTTGTCCATGTGGACTTTCACATGTTTTTCCTGTATTGATGGGGTTTCTATCAGGTTCTTTGTTTTTTTCCCCCCTCCTATTCCCCCAATCATGTCTCCTGAACTAGCTCCTCTACATTGCCCCTAGGCATGAATGAGAATTGTGCCCTGCCTCACACCCAGCGTTCATAGGATAGGAATCGGCACCCAAAATGACACTGACCAGGATAAAGAGATTACTCAAGATGTGTAAGTTGTTTTGAGCATCCTTAAGAGACCATACAAGTTGTCCAATCCAGACCAGTTCATGGTGTAGACACCACACACCATGTGTCATGAATTTCCCTTCTTGTCACGAGCTTTGCTTCATGTTTTGTGTTCGATCCATGTGCTTTGGTTAGTGACTCCATGTGCTTTGGTTAGTCACTCCATGTGCTTTTGTTTTTCTTCTAGTTGTGGTGTGTTCCCTGATTGTTTCCAGGTTTTCTATAAGGCTTCAATTAGTTTGTCTTTATACAGTATATTCTACTGTTGAGAGTCAATATACATTTTATTCATCCATCTTAATGCAAATCACATTACCTGACATGAGCAAAACACATATCTTGCATACATCACAAGCCTACTCCATTTAAAAACGGCATTGCGTGAACATCTGTCCTCAATGTACCAAGGGTTCCCCATGGTTCAGGAGAGCATCTGGAGGTTTTTCACCAGTGTTGGTCTGATGGCACCAGACTACAATGGCGTCAAAGTAAAATAGTATAAAATTATCATATTAAATGAAACTGTGAACTATGATAAACGACCATTTTTTGGACCAGTTTAAGGATCTGTGGATCATATTTATTCCTTTACATTTATATTTACAACTGTGTTAATTAATTAAACCAGTTGTGAAAGAAAGAGCACGACCCTTATCGCTGAAAATAGGCGAGGCTACAATATCCCCCTCTCAGAGAAAGGAGGAGAGCTTCTAAACTAGAAGCCCTTTTCATATGGATGGAAAATGGGCAGCTCTTGAGATTGTATCACACAGCAGGTTATTAAATATAGCTGCCTTTTTGCTCTACCTTCCACTCTCCCTCTCTCCCGACACAAAGCTTCCCATAAGTTTGGCTAACTTTTAAGGCAGGCAATAGGAAGTAATAAACCCAGATACAAAAGTGAAAGGAGAAAACCGTCTTGCCTTTTCATTGCTCACCTATGGATGAGTCCTCTGCGAAAAATGGTTCATATTTCATCATAATTCACAATTAGTCTATGTATATGGTTATATTTTCCGAAGAATAATTACAGTATGCTGGAAACTAAACTTTCTAATGTGGATAGTGTTGCTCTTGTGTGCCCAATTTGCCTTAAAATGAATGATTCATTGAATTGGTTACTTTAGACTGATCTTTGTCTAAGCTTTATATCGATAATATATTTTTTTTCATCTCGTGATGTTCAACCACTTCAGCACCTGAAAACAATCTAGCGATGAAAAAAGCTAACTTTGGAAATGATCATATTCTTAATTCTGCTTAAGAGACGAATTATAATGGGAATGGCATTCAAGTCAAACCGGGACTTGGAATTAAATTTCTTGTGAATGAAGATGTAAAGCTGATTGACCTCTACAGAAGACTTTAAGCACCGTACGCTGATAAGGCCGGAGTAAAAGATTTGCAGGTGCAAAGGCTGTATTAGAGAAGTCCGTACGTCCGTGAACGACAATCCTGGCCGAGGTGTCTCCGCGTCTACTGCGGTCGTTTCTTGTGAACGTTCACCGAAATCCTTGAATATTGATGGTTAAAACTTGGGAAGAATACACACAATCATTCATCTGCACCACTTGCACGTTACAGGAACTCGGCTGGAAGTTATTGCCACATACCCCGTACAGTTCTGACCTCGCTCAAAGCCATTTCCACATGTTCGCGCCATTGAAGGAGTTCCTGGGAGGCCAGCGTTTCAGACACGAATCATAGCACCGTCACCTCACACCTCCAGGTTTTGTCCATGTACTCCACTTTCGTCTACAAGAAATTGCACTGTAGGCTGATTGGCATTTCCAAATTGACTGGGTGTGTAAGTGTGTGCTTGTGTTTACGCCCTGCAATGGGTAAGCACATCATCCAAGATATACACATCCTTGTGTTCTAGGATAGCCTCCAGGCCTACTGTACCTCTACCTTACACAGTCTGGATGAGAGATGAATGGATGGACAACCAGCATCTACAGTAGTATTGACTCAATAAGCATGCTGTTCGATGTGAAATCATTAGTATATATTTTTTTTAAAAATCTTTTTTATGTTGATTGAATTTTTTGCAAGAAAAATTGGCCGTTGAATTTTTCTACCAGAAGTCTGTTCATGCTGCATATTAAGAACTGAAGAAATAATGGAATATCTCTCTCCAGCTTCAAATAAAATATTCATTTGAGCAGTTTTATTGGTGTTTGTAGCAGGTGGCCTTTGGTTAAATAATAATGTGTGCTATGCTTCATATTTTTTTAGGGCATTCTATGTCAGTTTTACTCAAGCTGTACGACCGAGTAATCCTTGAGATGTTTTTACTCTGCACTGTCATCCGTGTTCCAATAATCAATACCAATGACTGCAGCAGAATGCTCCTAGTGTATAAACACATTAGATGGCTCACTTGCTAGTGGACTAAATAAATCTTTAACAGCGGTTCACTGAGATTTGCCAGCTTTGATTAGCTGTTACCATTTGTTCTAACACAACAGATGGAAAACATGGACCAGTGCCATTTTCTGCTTTTTATTTCTCTCTCTTGCAATACATTTTTCTCTACTCATACTGTACGTTCCTTGTTCATCATCTGCCATCTAAAGTATCAGGAATCTTTTTTTGTTTGTTTGTTTAAGGATTGGATCAGGACTTTTTTATTTTACTGCAGAATCAGGATTTCATATGTACAGTACTGTATATAAGCCCAGAATAACATCCATGATGTAATACAGCGCGTTGCCCAGGTTTACAGATGCCCAGAAACGGCAGTTCATTGATGTTTTTATTGTCTAATATGTTGACTGGATGGATTTCCCAGAAGTCATTACACACCTGTCCTCGACTACACACGCTCTCTGTTGTTTTCGAAATGACGGCTGTCTGAAAATTGTGAGCCAAGACTCTCGCTGCACGATTTGCCTGTCGAATGGAATTACATTTCCTGATGATGTGAGGGTTACATTGTGTGTGTGTGTGTGTGTGTGTGTGTGTGTAGATGGGTTACAAACTGCCAGGTTAGAACTAAGATTAAACAAATCATCCGAGATGATTTGACAAGCATTCAGACAAGCGCCATTGCCCATCAAAGGGAATAAAGTGCAAAATATTAAAAGTGTAATTGAAGCTCAGCTTCTTCATCTACCTGATTGTGATCGTTCCTGGAACTTACATTGTCCAGGCGCTTGTGATCATGACAGAACTAGTTTGTTCTCCTCTGAAATCAAATGTATGTGTTATTTTACTCTCTACGCCATTCACTGATTCTTGATAGTATCTTTTCAAATTTTAAACGTAAAAGGTATTGACTGGAAAAATGCTTCTGTTATAAATGAAGTCAAATACATGCCTAGAACAATCAGACTCATTCTAGCTGGTCTTCTGATGACATCATCAACATGGATAACAACGTTCATTGTTGTAACTACAGCATTTTCCCTAATCAACCCAAAATTTCCCTGCATTGACCTGGCACCCTGACCACGGTATCCCCCGTCTTGTGCCCGAAGTTTCCTGGGATAGGCTTCCTGCGACCCTGTACAGAATAAGCAGTATAACAGGTGAAGGAATGAACCATGAAATTTCCAACCTTTACCCTTACATCCCATCAATCTGTAATAAACAGCAACATTCAACAATCCCTTCAAGATTTTGACATCATGACATCATTTTGTCATTTGAGTTCAGTGAACTCATTGTCATGTTCAAGAAACCAGTTTGAGATTTTTTTAGCTTTGAGACAAGGTGCTTTATCCTGTGGTCATAAAGGGATGAACAACAGGTAGGCTGAGCTTCAATTGGTTCTAAGTGTGCCAAGAAACTATCCCCCACACCATTACGCTATCATCAGCCTGGATTTATACTTTAATGTTGTTTAGCCAAATTTTTAACCTCACAGCAAAAATAAAGACTCATCAGACCAGGCAATGCTTTCTATTATCCAATTTTGGTGAGCTCATGTGAATTGTGGCCTCATTTTTCTGTTCTATGCTGCTAAATGTCTATGGTGCCATCACAACTATTGTTCTATGCAATCTATTTATGCTATAGGTATGTTCCAGCCTTTTGATCTACTCAGAATAATTACATTCTCAGGAACACACATATATTTGTAATATATAATTGAGACAGAACATTGCACCCACTTGCTTCACAGATGCATGTGAATGGATCCTGGGATGTTTGCTAAGTATATAAATACAGTGGGAACTGATCCATTAACTGTTTCAACAACAAACAACAATTTGGTTGGTAGTGTTTTTACATCATTTGTCCTTAAGAAACTTAAGTATGGTATGTATTATATTTTACTGTACTAAATTATAGTATATAGCATAACATTGTATAGTATTATGGTGTTACTTTAGACATTACCATGGTAGGCACCATAGGACTTTATACAGTACCAGGTAGGTACTGACCACACTTTAGTCAATACCGTGGTAGGACAATGGTATTAACCACTGTACTTTTAGTAAATACCACGCTATGTACTGTGACACTTCAGTGGGTACCTTGGTTGTACTATGTTGTGAACCCACAGTACTTTAATGAATACATCATCAACATGGATAACAACATTCACTGGTTCTTATTGGGTACCATTGTGGTTACCAACGTTTAAAGGAATACTGTATGATGTGATATATTTGTACATACTGTACTGTAACAGATTAGATTTGTTAGTACATACTACTGGTATGGTATAGTGCAGGCAAGTCCATATAAGATAGGCCTAGAAAAGCATCTTGAAACGGAAACGTCACAGTATTCACAAAATCTTGTGGTACACACCACAGTAGGCCTACAACCACGGTACTCACTGAAGTGCCATAGTACCTACCCTGGTAATCTCTAAGGTCCTATAGTGCCTACCATGGTAATATTTAAAGTACCATGCCAATACTATGATATACAGTATTATGGTATGTACTATAGTTTACCTAATAAACTGCAATGCATACCAATGTAAAATGTCTTATACTGTACTTGATATAAGCATTTAAGACAAGATTGTGGCAGAAACTCTAATTTCATTAGATTTTCAAAAGAAAATTATTTTTGTTTTTAATCTTTTTAATTTTCTCACATCACAAAATACAAACCTTTTTTTTTTCTTCTATTATTATTATTATTAATGTTATTTCAGCCTCAAGTTTACAGAGCGTTTGCAGCCCTGAGTGGCTGCCGATTTCACTGTTCAAATTCTTTTACCTGAAGCTTGCATCATTTCTGGTATTACCATGCTCACACATCACACATGACATATGAAGTCTGGGATCAGCTGTTCTGCCCAAAGTCATAACCTTAAAACGACAATCTGGAAAATTCCCCATTCTGTCTCTATGCATCACCAGGTACCTTAACCTGACATGCATTTGGGCACATAGACAACACAAGTTGGAGAGTTACTGAACTGTTTAGAGATCTGGTTAGTGTCCAATAGTATAGAAAATGAATGAAAGAATGCATGCATAAAAAGTTAATATAAAAAAAAAACACAAAATTTTACTAATACTAATCCCACCATCACTACTACTACTACTACTACTACTACTACTACTATTAATAATAATAATATAAAATATAAAATCATACACACTTTTAACTCTGCAAAGATCAAATTACACTAGTGAAAACTGTTTAAAAAAAAAAAAGAAGTAAAGCAAGGGTAATAATAATAATAAGAAGAAGAAGAAGAAGAAGAATAGAGCCATTCAAAAGTTTTGGCACCCTTTCAAATCCTGATTTTCCTGACGTTCCTGATTTTTATTTCTTTCTACATTGTAAAACAATACAAAAGGTATCCAAAATATGCAATAATCTATTTTAAACAGCTGATATTGAGATGTATTTGCTGCATATGCTCTGCATAACCTTCATAACAGCTCTAATCTGAGGTGCTGTTTGTTAATTAGTGTTTTCTGACAATACTCTTCTTGAATTATTCCAGAAAGGTTGACCTTTACAGTACGTCTTAAAATAACTGATTGTTGTTGTTACTTAATTACGTAATGCCATGTGTGTGTTTTTGTTTTTATAATGTTGAACTCTCCAGTATTGTTCTAGTGTGTAGAAAAATAAATCCAAATGTGTGTCCTTGCTTTTGACTGGTACTCTATATATTCACACTGTGTGTGTGTGTGTGTGTGTGTGTGTGTGTGTGTGTGTGTGTGAGAGAGAGAGAGAGAGTGAGAGAGAGAGAGAGAATAAACATTAAACTAAAAGATGACTTGTAGGTCAAAACTAAACTGCTGTAATGACTCATCACAGCTATATGCTGTGCCTTGCCGTCATGACCTTCTGACCAGTTGGATGGAGAGTATGTCAGGTGACCAATCAGTTTAAATCTGGCCCGTCTTTAATCTGAATATTTATCTCCTCCAACTCAGCATACTGATGATCACCCATGGTCACAGAAGAGCCACGTCGGCACAAACCTGTGCCAATCTGCATTCATTATCTCTGTCTCACACTTTCTTCCATCTCTCCCTCTGATTGCCCTTCACCCATGGCCAACCAAAGGCACCATCACTCAATGGGGCAGCACCCTCTAACTCTTTTTTCTTTCCATAGATCTCTCTCTCTGTCTTGGATTTATCTCTCCCTCACTCTGCTTTGACGGACAGATCCGATCTCATGGCTTAATTAGCTCGGTTCCTTCCGAAACGTTGGACGGCGCGTGCCAGCCAAGCATCTGAGACACGCTCACGGTGGCAGTGTGCCTCTGTAGCCCAGAGGCTGAACGCAAAACACAAAAGTTGATATGACGGGTAGAACACACTCACACACAAACGGGGGTGCGTCTAGGCAGAAGTGTGTGTTGGTGTTTGTCAGGTGAAGAAAATGGAAAATGTCCATTTCTGTCTGCGACAGCTAAAAGAAAAGTTAAAAGGCAGACGAAGGGGAAAAAAAGAAAAGAAAAAGTTTGAGTTTCGTATTAACTTTTTTTTCAGGTGTTTAGTTGGATTGTAAAGGAATAAAACACATCCTGGTAATCTTAAATGATGAATTCTATTGTGTTTTATTCTTCTTATATCAAATCAAATCTTTATCTCTGATTAAAAAGAGTTACAAAGTGCTGACACTGATGACTCCTTCCAAAAAATCCTATTTAATGGAAAATTGTGTCCTTTCTCTTTTGTCGATCTTCAATTACAAAATTCTGGAAAGGTTGCGATTGTAGCAATGTTGACATAATAGAACAATGACATTAATGTTATTTAATTACAGAAAATAAACCATTTAGATTCAATAATTCAACAGCACTATGGTGTAAGTCCTCATACAAAGTGAAATGTCCATGGTTTCTAATGATGTAATAATAAATGCAGCAATTCCTGGGCAAGACTGACATCCTGTAAAGGTTTTCGTACAGTATATGAATTACGAAACTAATCATTTCTACAACATTATCTTTTTTTTTTTTATTATTTACTACCTTTACTGATAGACTATAACAGTTTTACTCCAACATGTTGTCATACATTTGAGTGGCTAAAGGCTAAACTGATGATAATGGACGGTCTTTTTTCTAAGAGCTTTAAGGTGGATCAGACAGTTTTCCTTCTGTATCTCTACCTGGCTCAAGGAATTAACTGAATTGAGGGAATACTGGTGCAGGGAAGGTGCAGAGACTGATAAGCGACTCTGCAGGTAATCCATTCCTTTAAGAAAAGCCAGCAGAAGTTATTTTGGACTCGTCTCCAGAGCAAAAAAATAATAATAAAAATGTAGAAATCTTGTGCTCATTTTGGTGCTGGATGCTGGCCAAGAGAGACTGATGGACTACAACTATATCCATCCGGAATTTCCCTCTCACACACAAACAGTGTTAGCATATATATATATACACACTACTGTTCAAAAGTTTGAACCATGATGGTTCCTGATTTTTATTTCTTTCTACATTGTAAAGGAATGCTGAAGGCGTCCAAAAAATGCATTAAT
>JAQMYL010000013.1:14556394-14567969 GCA_030014365.1 Clarias pachynema | reverse complement strand
CGCCTTCAGCATTCCTTTACAATGTAGAAAGAAATAAAAATCAGGAACAATCATGGAGTTAGAAAGTGACCCCAAACATTTGAACGGTAGTGTATAACATAACATTAACACCACCACCAGGTGAACTGAATAATGCTAATTACCAATTATATAGCAGTAAATTGGTGACAGGATCATGGGCACCTAGGCTCATTAATGCCTGTGGGGAGCAATTACGACTAGCCTGTCCGGTTCGATCCCACAGAACAGTCAAAGTAGCACAACCTGCTGAAAAAAAGTAAATCCTGGCTATGATAGAAAGGTATCAGAACACCCATTGCATCAGAGCCTGTCACATAAGCAGGCAAAGAGTTTACAGTTGTTGATCCAGTCTCCCAAATTCCCAAATCTCAATGGGATACCCAGTCAGATCCATGGAGACGCAAACTCACAAACCATAGGATCCGCTGCCAACGGCCCAGTGTGAGACACCCCAGCACACCACAGAGTGGATTCATGCCTTCAGGGGCCAGAACTGTTTCGAGGCACAAGGGGAACCCGACAACCAGGTGGTTATTATCTTATGGCTGATCAGTGTAATTAAAAAATATGTAGCTATATGTGTAAGGTATATGTGTATCTAAATGTGTATACTACACCCTTGTCTAAACAATAAAACCGTTTAGTATTTCACCACAATTAACAATTCCATACTTATCTGTCAGTTGTGTGTATGTGTGTGTGAACTGGATGCAAAAGGGTTAACACCGCCGCCCTCACATTGACGCAGAAAAACATTCTCATAGCCAAAACTCCGCTCTCCATCCCCTCACACTCACCCCTGTGTATTACTCTCCTTTCTGTTTGCTAGAACCACTGTGCGGTCCATATTTGGACAAAATTCCCTCGAGCCCTTTGAACGAAAAAGTTCAGGAAGAAAACTATAAAAACTATGAAATTTGTGTGTAATCCACCAACTAAATAGCTTTGCCCATTGCCAAACCCATATTTTTGTTTAAATAGGAAGGCAGACTGCCAAACAGCTTTGCCTTCTGAATGAAAACACCAAACCCTGAGACTGTCCAGTTACTGCGTGGCTTTAGGCACAAACCAGGGAGATTCCGCTGGCATGCACAGGAAATGGTTGGTGAGACTGATCTCACCCAATCAGGGTCAGGATGCCTGTTGATAGACCATTTGAGCAAACATACCGCGTACATGCAGCAGAAGTGCGGAACGTGCACATGTCCAGTAGCTCTGTTAGGAGTCCTGACAGTGACCTGGTATAAAAGGGGTTGATCTGAAACCACAGAAAGAAGCACAGAAAGAAATGTGATCTTGGCGGGACACAGGGTAGCCCATGGGCCTTTGGCCTGCTGTCAGAAGCAATCACATCTCTTGGCCATTATCCGCGGATGAGTGTGCCAAAGGCAACAGCAGATCTGCACGGCTTTTCCAAATGTGCCACGCTCCGTGAGCAGTGCCAAACCCTTGAGGCTCGTCCTGACAATGTTTGGACAAGTGATTTATGGCGTCGTAGCATGCGACGAGTTTTTCAGTGTATTTTAATTGAATACCAATTAACTTCAGACGAGAAACCAACTTTGATCCGGACTTTCAAGCGTTTATGTATTTTTGAAGGAGTGCACCTCAGTCCCTGAGACGCAATGCCTTTAAGGCAACCGAGCTATTTGTGGAATAAATAAAATGTGATTCGGTCAGTTCAAAAAGTTTATATATTTCAGTGCATGAAAAGTGTAGACACTGATTAGGCCATGCTTCCCCAACTAGAACCGACAGATTTTTTTTTTTCCCCAGTATACCCCCTATTTGATTCTGTGTATCTGTATCATAAAATATTTACAAGCATTAATTTAAATCTGTGAATTTTCACTCGTGTAATATTTCACGGTGTTAAGAGGTAACTATGTGCGTCACCTCGCTGGTTCCTGGCGGGAGCAGAAACCGCTCAGTGCTGACTGCCAAGACGTTGATAGGTCATTTGTGGAAATGATTTGCACATATTTTAGGTTTGGGAAAGATGCAAAGCTTGTGCATAGTCTCCTGGAATGAAAAATGAAACTGGAAACTCCATTAAACCTTGAGCTTGGCTGAAGCATTGCTCCGTTAATTGAAGACGCACCAACAGGACCACTCGATGTTTTTAACCGTGAGATCAAAGTTAGCTCAAACGGAACAAGTTAGTCGTACTGTTACTCGATCCCAGTGCTGTCAAGTCTCTTTTACATTAGTTTTATTTTACAGTGAGGGCTCTCTTTAGCTAAACACCCTTTCAGTTTTTGGCCATATGGTGCACTTATCAATGTCTCAATGCCAATCAGTGTACACAAAACACAAACTATCCCAAACATTTCGCTTTATTATGAAATATTTATAACACACAATGCAGGTTGTCTTCTATTTCTGCATCATAGAGAGTATTTTTTTAATGAATGCCAGCGATTCTTTGAGTTCCTGTCAGTGGCAGGAAATTATTATTATTATGGCCAGACTTGGAGGACATTTATAATACATGTTGCTCTCATAAAGACGCCAACATCACTTACGACCCTGCTCTCCCCCTGCCATCACCTATTTCCCCTTCTGCTGTCCAGCAGGTGCCACCCGGCTGTTTATGCACCGCACCTCCAGATTGAGAAACAGATTTTCCCCCAGGGCCATCGCTCAGCTGAATCAGGTCTCCAACAACCCCACATAACTGCCAGCTATGCTACACACACACACACACACTCCTTACACACATTGTCACTATGCACCAAGGAACACCAGCAATGATAAGCTGTGTCGCAGTGGATATAATGTACCATAATGATCCTGGTCCTGTTATTGCTATTATTCCACACACATACTGATGTATATCAGGAGATACCAGTATAGTAGAGAAGCCAACATACAGCCTATAGCACTCTTCGGCCATTATCAGTGTATTATGAGTGCCAGCAACACCTTGTCCATTAGTGGAAACTAACCACCATTACAAGATATTTTTGAGATGGCGGATCATTCTGAGCTGTCCAATGACACTGGTGTCCATAAAAAAAGGGGAAAGGATGGCACACCTGTATTATTAAATGTACACTCTACCAGTATCCAAAGATACCAGAATAAATAACTGAAAAATTACTGTTGAAACAAACAGCAATTTGAGGAACTTTATTCAACCTTTGAACTTTTAGTTATTTATCCTCAGTCAAGTTCCTGATCAGTCTTCCTATCACTGTGTTACTGACTTAAGCTATCTAGCTATCTTTCATATAGATGTCTTTCCTAAATGAAGTAACTGTTATTCATGGTTGATGACAACATCTTATACAGCAGTCAGTTCCAACCAAGGAATCTGATTGGACGAGAGGCGTTCCATGAGTGCTGATACAGACCATAACAACACTGGCACTTTTAACTAGACAGTATGTTTCATGCTCCATCATGGGTTCTAACAATTTTTAATTACCCTAACTGTGGGTTGCCACCATGGGTGGAAGTAGGTCAGTACAGTCTGCACTTCTGGAAAGAGGGGACAGCAGCTGCCTACCAAAACCCACCTTCAAAACCGGTCATGGGTGCAAAAAAACAATACATTGTCTCTTCGTAAGTTGGTCCAAATTGCCTCTGAATACATCCATGTTGTTCTGTCATGGCTAATGCGAGCCACAAAGCTAAATTAGCTTATAATGCAAAGCTGATTTCCTATATTCAAGAATCTATATGGTACATAAGAACAAGGGATGGTACACCCTACACAGGGCACTAGCTTTCCATTTTATGTTTAGTTGTGGGTTTGAACCTGATGTTCAATCTCGTAAGTTTCTCAGAACCTCTATGGTTTATTCTCCTCATCTTTTGTCTACATAGTACTGGTTAAAATTTCAGATATATAAAAAAAAATGTAATGATTTCACCCCTGTTAATTACGTTAACTGGCCGCCGCCAGCTCCACCGGGCGCAGGAGAAAATGCGTTGGTTAATTAAACAAACAAATCATAACCTGTTGATAATAGGTGGTGTTAGAGGAACTGTTATATAAAAGCAATATCACACTCATGGACATGCTGTTGGAGTGAAGAGTGCTGATATTCACTACAACAGCACTCCCTATCGTGCTTATTGCAAAACTATCAGATATACGTCCTCTTTTGGTTTACATTTCCAGTAAGAACAGAAAGGTTTTGTGGATATGTTACAGTACTTCTGCTGTTAATCAAAATGGGGACCCAACCTTAACTTAATTGCAACTCTTATATTATTTCTGATAATAATGATAATGATGGACCATGTTTGTTTAAACATGCAGCAATTAAAGAATATATTTTTTTAATTCTAGAAAACTGTAGTGGATATCCTACCAGATATCCTACCATATTATACTCTGTATACTTTGCGTGGTCTACATGGACTGTTTTAAAGTATTGTTTGTTTTTTTTTAAATACATTCTTTTGTAAAGACTTTTGCAAGGCAAATTAAGCCAATCATGATGCACACAGAAAGCAAAAGAAACAAACAAACCAGCAATCATACAAACAATATGCCTCCTATTCACATCTGTACAGAATCTTTATCAATTTAGATTCAGCCTAAGCAGCTTCTCCTTCCATTCTTGGTCATGCTTGGCTTGAGATGAGCCATATCTGCAAATCTGCTTTGAGACAATTTGAATGCTAAAATTGTATTCCGTCCTACAATCCAGACAAAATACAATCAAATCATATTGGTAGCTAAACTCTTTAACATTTGCCCGAGGGGCCACTGATGGTGGTTCTGTGGAGGATCTAACTGTTCCAGATGCCTCTTTATTGTTGTTATATTTGGGCATTGAGTGAATTACAATCCATTTGAAAATACAAGAGCCAGGTCAGAGGTCGCACATTTTGCTGATATAGAATACAAAAAAAAGCAAAAAAAACAATCAGCTTTGTCATGAGAAAATTTTCAGCATCTACAGTAACATCATTTGCCGATTAATTTCTGAAGGGCAATGTGGCCAGAGCAGCAGGATCTCCAAGAAGAGCAAAGGACCACTGGGTGACTCCAAATGGACTTACCCAATGAGCCCACACTAACCTCAGGCGAAAGTCATTTACTCCTGCCATTATTCTCCCATCTTATTTATTCGGAGCGATGCTTTCATTTCCCCCAACTTTTGCATTCGTCTCTGAGAGAATTGCCGAGGCAATCGGTTTCCCCGACCGCTGGGCCCCATATTGTTCGAAATTACGCTTTCAATTTGCCGCGGTGCTTCGGCACAGCAGGAGCCTCCTCACTCTTTCCTTTATGGCGGACAGACGAGACAATTGAAAACACAATGGATTCAGGCAAATGGTGCTCACCCACAGGCCGGCATCATCATTTCTAATGCAGAGAGAGCTGACGGTTTATGTTTGCAACGCAGCTTTCTCGAGGAGTGTAGTCAGAACGCAATTATGAAACCAGCTGAAGGAAAAACATTGCTCCCCCCAACCTTACAACCACTTAGAAGATGAATATAATCTAACCTGATCTCAGACAACACTAGAACATCATGTGGCCACCAGAATGGAGCCATTTAGGATAATATATATGAAGGTCACATCATGATTAGATGATATCAAGCCAACCTGGCTACCTAACCCTCCATCTGCCTGGCTACAGTATGTGTCTGTCTAATCATCTACCCATTTATTTATCCATCTGCCAATCTATCCATCCAATTGACCATCTAACCAACTATCACTTCTTCATATTGTCTACCTATCTGTGCATCTGTTCCTCTACACATTTGATTGTCTAACCATATGTTCCTACATCTATGTTTTTATCCTTTAATCTGCCTGTCTGTCAGTTTGCCTCTCCATCCTTTCTAGTAGCTGTCCATCTATCCATTTGATTGTCAAACCACCTAATTTTCTATTTGTCCATCTGACTGTCTCCCTGGCTGTCCAAATATCTGTCCTCATTCCTCTATCTGTATTCTTGAATCATTGATCTCTCAATCAGTCTGCCAATCTAGCTACAGTATGCGTCTGTTTGTCTGTCTGTCTAACCAGTCGTCCATCATCTGTCTATCTGTCCTTCTATCAGTGTGTGTAAGAATCTAACAACTCACTGCTCCATCTATCCTTGATGATGTCCATCTATCAATGATTATCTAACTGCTTAAGTGTACATCCATCCATCTATTTATCTGTCTGTTTTTCAAAATATCTGCCTGTCTGTCTGAGCATCTAATCATCTATCTGTCCATCTAGGTGTCTGTCTTCCTGTCCAACCATCTAATCATCCATCCCTCTATCCATTCATCTTTTAAGCCTATCTGTCTCTATGACCGTCTAATGATTTATTTGTCCACATATCCTTCCTTCTGCCTGATCATATAAGCATCTATGCATCCATCTGGCCATTTATCCATCTGTTTGACCATCTGTCCATCCACCATGTTATTCTTGTTATTGTGAGCATTACAATCGTAATACCGTATGAGCACATCGTACAATTTGTACAAAATCTATCCTGTACACATTAGCATATTGAGATTACATTTCTCCGGGCATGTTTACCACTTCCTATCTCTGTCTGCCTCTCTTTCCTTCTCTCTGTCCTGTTATTGAATCCACTCAGTGGTTTATGTATCGCTCTATCTGACGCTGTTCGGCTTGCTTCGCTGACTCCCATCATCACCCGGGTTCCTCTCCCTCGGCCCCCGCCCTAATGAGAAACTGATAAAATTAAATCGCAAGCTTCACTGCCCTCCACAACAGGTGTTGCATCTCTCCGTCCTCCCTCCCTCCCTGCCTCTCGGAGAGTGAGAAACGGCTCCTCTGACGTTAATGCTTTCTGTCTGCCAGCTACGGAGCAGGAGAAATGTGACACGCTCAGAGTACAGGGCTCGTCCGAAAGCTAAACAGAAATTAATAACGGGTGACTGCCCTGTGAGCGGCTAACTGCTCAGCACCAATATCCGACTTAATTAACTGTTTATTCAGCGTCGAATGTACCCCAAAGGCGTGTTATCATATTCAGATCGCAAATACACGAATACGAGTACGAGCAGAAAGCCGAGACTTTCCTATTTAGGAGCAATGTGGATGGTTGAGACAGCGAAGACGCAATATAATGAAACCTAAAAATGCACTAAAAATGTTATGGTGCACAAATGTTCGTATTAATAAAAAAAAAGAAAATGATATTATATTAGGTACTAAAACATCAGGTTGAGCAAAGCAGGCTATTTATATACAAACTGATTAATAATGCATCATTGCCCGAGCACACAGTCTTATAAACATGATCCACAACAATACAATATGATAACATTTATTTTTATTAAGTAGAATAAAAAAGAAACAGTTAACAATTTAAAATTGACATCACATCCTAAAATTATTTACACCTTAAGTCGTCAAATAAGAACGTTTGATTGTGCAGAATTATGAAAGTAAAAACTTACCTTTATGTCTCGATATAATCCCTTGCTACTAAGACGAGGCTGAATCCCCAATCCCTCTTTAACCCCTGATTAAGAACATTACATGGTGTATGGAACAAGGGACACAGCGTGCTACAGTAGCTTTCCATTTCGGATTTGACCCCAGAACCTTAAAGTTAACTGATATTTTAAAGTTGAATCAGTGGAAGTTTAAAAAAACAAATCTTATAAGTTTCTCATCTCCATGGTTTATTTTCGTCACTTTTTGGCTACGTAGTACCATAGACATTTAAAACTACTTATACCGGGGCCTCTGAGTGGCGCAGTGCTAAAGTGCTCGCACTATCATCCGGAGATCACTGGTTCGAACCCCGGGTGAGGCTGTTACCTCTTACAGCCGGAGGCCTAGAGAGAGCTGATTGGCCGAGCTTGGACACAATTAAATTAGGGGAGAAAATCAGGAAAGATCGGTCAGCTGCAAGAGTCGCGGTAAGATAGTTGATGTTATACATCAATTTTCAAGGATCAGGGGTTCCCGAGCAGTGGACTCGGCCAGAGTTGTCATTCATGGAGTCTCATCACCGCATTGCGCTTGAAGTCTTCACTAAATGTCAATCAGTTTTCCTGTATTCACGGGAACTTTTATCACAAGTCCTGGTTTGACTTGAACGACTTCTATTCTTTATCTAATTATAGTGATATTTCAATTTCGTGAAAAGTCTGCGAAACAAGCAGCTTCCTGAGAGACTCATTCTCCGTTCTGGAAACCTTTGGAGAAACATTTATTTTTGAGCAGCCGAACCTTTTCAGCTTTACCTCTGACTGTTACAAAGTAATGACACCTTAGACAAACGTCTGCTCAAAGAAAACAACAACTACCCACTAAACAAAAAGTGATAACATTCTCAGTGAATTGTACAAGCTTCACATCATTTAGTCACTTGTACACATCATAAAAGCAATCTCTCATTCTTTTGTGAAAAATGAAAACGCGTCGGTACATTTTTGCAAATGATTATGCATAGCTGTTGAATCTTGACTTTCACAAATGGAGAGGAAAGTTTGAAGCGTTAGATCGACTAATGATCAGCCAGTAATGAAAAACAGTTTCCCAGTCAAGGAACTGACCTTTGAAATTTCCTTCAGGATGAATAAGACATCCATCCATCCATCTATTTATCCATCCATCCATCTATATATTTATCCATCCATCCATCCATCCATCCATTCAC
The DNA here is from genome assembly GCA_030014365.1 of Clarias pachynema. NCBI lineage: Eukaryota > Metazoa > Chordata > Actinopteri > Siluriformes > Clariidae > Clarias > Clarias pachynema. The sequence goes on along the minus strand of JAQMYL010000013.1, from coordinate 14,559,337 downwards.
CTATCCATCCATCCATCCATCTAAAAATATTCTGTCTGCCTTAAATGCAGCATGAGAGGATGTCACTGCAGATGCCTGCAGAGGATGGATAAGACTTTCCGAAAAATTCTTTCTAATGCTACATGAACGTCCTGGGTATGTAAGGAAGTGTAGAAAGACTTTACACTTTTGCAAATGTTAACAATGATTTGTCCGAACCAACAGAGAAAATCTAAAACCCTTCATTAAGGTGTGTCTCATTTCGGAGGCGCATTCTTTGAAGGATCTGGTCTGGATGGTCTAAGGCTTGTGGCATTAGCTGATTGTATAGGGCGAACCAAAGTGAGACAAGTTGGTCTACAAAGGTCTTCCTACTTGCATCACCAGCTGTTTGGTGATCATGGTTAAAAACTGTCATGTTGGAACAGGAAGGGGTCATCCCTAAACTGTTCTCACAAAGTTGGGAGCATAAAATTGTCCAAAATGTCTTTGAACGCTGAAGCATTAAGAGTTCCTTTCACGGGATGTAAGGGGCCAGGCATTCCAACATGTTCCAACATGACTGCGCACCAGTGCACAAAGCAAGGTCAATAATGACATGGATGAGCAAGTTTAGTCTGGAAGAACTTGACTGGCCTGCACAGAGTCCCGACCTCAACCCGATAGAAGACCTTTAGAGCGGAGACTGTGAGCCAAGCCTTCTCGTCCAACATTAGTGTCTGACCTCACAAATGTGCTTCTGAAAGAAAGGTCAAAAATTCCCATAAACATACTCCTGAACCTTGTGGAAAGCATTCCCAGAAGAGTTGATGCTGTTATAGCCACAAAGGGTGGGCCAACATCATATTAAACCCTATGGATTAACAATAGGATTGTACTCAAGTTCATATGCATGTGAAGGCAGGAGAGCGAATACTTGTGGCAATATAGTGTATGTTAAAGGCAGCCGTTGGTTAACATTGTGTTATAACTTCATTTTAGGAAACGCTGTCTCTCATGGAGATGTTTTACGTGAATCCCTTTTTTTTTATTATTATTATCTTTTTATATATATGCTCAGTTCATTACGCCTTATCCTGTATACAGGGTCATGAGGGAGACTTGGGGCATGAGGCGGGGTACACCCTGGACAGGGTGCTTTGTTCTTTGAACTGTGGGAGGAAACCGGAGTACCCGGAGGAAACCCACCAAGCACAGAGGTGGGAGTCAAACTTGGCCGGAAATCGAACCCGGACCCTGGAGGTGCAAGGCGACAGTGCTAACCACTAAGCCACCATGCCACCATATTATATATGTTATTTTTATCACATATTTAATACCCTTTGGTCTTGCATCCGCCATCGTTTCTTCCAATCTCTTCCAAAGCTCACAAATAATCTTGGGATAAGTTGAACCATGAAGTAGACACTGTTGCATTTTCGTTGTCCGTGGAAAAAAGGCTGCATTTGTTGTCCTCAATTTAAAGGAGACTAGAAATGGTTTAACCTTAGTTGCGACAATATAACGTAATCAGCCTTCAAACGCGTCCTTCAAAGGATATGGCTTCTGAATCAAGTAACACCCTTAGCCTTGCAGCTAGATCTTTTGTCCAATCAGAATTGAGACGGCTATTGTTAATCACTCAAAGTTGATTTTCAATCATACCTCATACGTCTACAGATATTGTCAAGAGAACCATGAATAGAGACTTACTAAAGAAACATGAGGGACCTAAGAGTCTTAGGTATTTGCTTATGAATTTTATAGAATTTTCATGTCTTTAATACAATCGTAAAGAAAAGATGAAATAAAGATCACTGATGTATAAAATGCATAACAGGGTAAAAATGTGAAAGTCTAACAGACAGTCGCCATTAAACCTTCAACGCTTTCCAGTGTTTTCTCTATTACAACAGAGAAACCGCTAACTGCGTCTCCTGCTGTTCGTGAACTAGTTAAGTCCATCTTCAGGCCATGGAAATGTTAGATAAATACACACAAATGTGTATGACGACTTCAAAAAGGCACTCAAAGTACACAGCTTTCAGCCGTGTGGTTTGGTCGGTTGGAAGGACTGAAAAGAGAAGCTGTTTTTTTGTCCCCGTCATGAAGTGAAGACTGTTTATTGTAGCAGGTCAGACAAACAGTGTGAATCAAAGCACACTGGCTATTGAAAGTCAATGACACACAGCGGGAACGTCTGAGACGCCCATATAAACTGTTCATGCTGGCACTTCTTCAGAGCTTTCAGAGCCTGTGAATGTTGTTTTTGTGACCTCATTACCTACATTCGTATGTATTAACGTTAATATTAGTAGCATGGGACATGACGTTGTGACTTTCTCTTAGCCTCATGCTCGATGATGGAAACATCATCAGTTTGTGAATAAATTTAACTTATGCCTGTGATTTGGCCAAATACGATCAAACTACAATCCGTCATAGCTTTGGTATAAACTATTTACAGTGGCTAGCAAAAATATTACCGCCCGCTCCCTAACCCGGAATCTATCAGATGTGTCTAAATTACAAAGAATAAAAACACATATTTTTCCTTTTGGTATTGTTAATGCCAAAACCTCTCTGAATTTTTAAAGTCATAATGGATTAAGTGAGTATTTATTATTATTATTATTATTATTCATAATAATCTTCCTATTTCCGCTGTTCCCGTTCAGGGTCACCACAGCAGTCCATTTATTATCATAATATTATTATTATTATTATTATTATTATTATCCATTTGGGAACCTCTGAAGTCCATCCAGTATACCAGCTGAGCATTGTATTTATTCCCATTTTACAATCAGGATAGGTCCTATGGTCTGATCGACATTCACACACTCATTCACACACTACGGGCAATTTGGGAATGACAGTAGGCCTAATCTGCATGTCTTTGGACTCAACTCAACTCAACTCAACTCAACTTTATTTGTATAGCACTTTAACAAACAAAACTGTCCCAAAGTGCTTCACATAAAA
>JAQMYL010000013.1:14523355-14551397 GCA_030014365.1 Clarias pachynema | reverse complement strand
TTTGGCACCGGTACCGTTTTAAAAGTATCGATTTGGCACCGGTATCGAAAAAAACCCAAACGATACCCAACCCTATTTATATAGAAAAAAAATTGGTTTGAAATTGTCTTTTGAATAATCAAAAATCCCGATTTGACTTGAAAGCCCCCCCCCCCATTTTTAATTGATCTTTTCATTCGTATATGACTGCAAAACGTTTGTTCAGTTAAAATATGTCAATTTCAGAAGCGTAATTTAGATGCAACCTTAACAATATGAATATGTACCCGCGTAACCCGAATCTGAATACAAGAAACTTTCCCCATGTGTGGTGCTTTCGAAATTAACATGCAAATCCCTCAGACATCAAAATACCTCTTTTTAACCTTATTTAGATATTTTAATGACACATCAGTTATATCAGCAAAAAAAGATATGGTTTTGTACGTCTTACTGTATATACTGAGCAGGTTCACACTCAGGGTTAAATTACGTTAAGGGATTAGCTCTTGTATTAAAACTCGAATAGAAAGCACATAAATGTATCCCAACCTACTGAATTTCTTTGTCACTAACAACAGAACTGCTGTGCCTCTAATGCTAAACATAAATATTCATTACGTTGAGTCAATTCCTTTAATTTCTCTCACTTGCTCGGTCTCGCACCTTAGCCGTACCCCCCCGCCTCTATAGTCCTATTGATCTCTCTGAGCGAGACCACTAAAGTTTAATGTTGCAGATATTGATTTAAATGAACACTTACTTAAGATCATGAAGGCTTCGCTTACCGACTCACGCGCAGGCATGTACACACGCCTGGGGATAAAATCGTTTCGCGGGAGCTGATATAAAGGGAGTCACACAGAATACTAAAATTTCTTGAAATTTGCCCCAGGTTTACTGTTTAATCCTTCCGCCAGACTACTGATCGTAAGATTTGCTCCTTGGACAGCTGGTGAATGATTTCTGCTCTATTACAACCTGCTGAAGTAACTAAATACTACTCGATCTTAAAAGCAGCTATAAAATACCTTGAATTTTCACATTTCGTTCAGAAATCTTGGCTCACTAAATTTTTGATTTGATTCGTTCAACTTCAATTTATTATTTTGGCTTAATATCACATTATTATATTTCTTAACACCTTAATAGAAGAGTTATACCAAATATTTTCAGCATGGAACCTATCCCTGGAGGTTTTGGACATTCCATCGCAGGCCACTATGGGCAATTTGGGAACGCCAATTAACCTAAACCTAATGTCTTTGGACTGTGGGAGGAAACCTAGCCCACGTTACATGCAAAGAACATGCAAACTCCATGCACACAGACCCAGGGCAGGAATTGAACCCCGACCCTGAAGGTGCAAGGTGATAGTGCCAACCACTAAGCCACCAGGTTTCCATAATCGCTTTAAACGTTTGAAAGCGAGACCTAGTCTGAACATGGCTACCGTATTGCTAATTCAACTACTCTGAAGTGGAGTTTGAACAAAAGAATAAGAAAGGAAAAACTGGATTAGTGGCTATTTGGCAGCGGGGCACTATACTGTATGCCAACTCCGCCAGGTGCCAGTGACAGAAGGAGTTCATTTCACTTTCCTCAGCACCTCTTCTGGCAGGTGATGGCACGCACAAGAGCAGCGAGAGATAATAACTGCGCCCTCCGGCAAAAGACTGAGAGAAAGAGAGGTGCTGACATTTGCCTTTGACACGAGTGTAGCTAAATCTCAATAATCCGCACCATAAAAGTCCTAAAAGGCCAATTGTTTGCCATCGCCGACACAACGACGTTGTTAAATATCAACAATTCTTGGCCAAGTGACTCGTAGATCTTTTATATCTCGTCATACATCGTGGGAAGTGTAGTCCGTGAAACAAGATGGCATCTATGGCCTAGGAATTTTGGTCCGTCCATGCGGCATCCGGCACATCAGGCGACGGATAAAACCCACAAATAGCTTTGTCTTAGGGTAGGGTTGCCAGCTCGATGCCCGATTGGCATACACACACTACGGGCAATTTGGGAACGCCAGTTATCCTTATCCATAACAAATACCTACCATGGTACTGTCAAAAATACTACAGTACTATATACAGTACCATAGTATAGCCTACCATGGTACCTATACTATGGGACAGTAAATGTCTTCTGGGTAATAAATGTCCACATTGGTGATACATCCATCAGCAAACTCCTCATGAACAGATGATATATGAGCACTTGAAACATGAAACACGTACATCCGCACTTCTGTGGTGTTATTACTCCAGTTGTTTAATTGACTAGCATGAAATGAGTAACTATTTCCCCTAAAACACTTCCTGGAGAAGACAGAACTGATTTGCCTCTGGTTTTTGTGGTGCAGCCTGTCAAGGATGTGGGCTCTGTTCCAAACCACACACTACCACACTAATTAGTGTGTCATAACAGTATGCTGCTACAGGTGTTGTGTGGAAGTATGTGGTTTTGGCTGCGGCTAAGTTCGTGCAGAAACACACACACACTCACACGCACACACACACACACCGCAATGTTGGTGCACGCTTAAACTTTCAAGCAGCTTTCTCTTTTTCCATGTCCTTCTTCATCCTGTAAATGCACACAGGTATTCATCCACCTGTCTTACAGAATCTTCGGGAATCATTTACATCACCGTATAATGACATTTTTTCCATTATCCTGTCTCACTTCTACTTCTTATCCGTCTTCCCTCTCGCACACACATTTCACACATCACATTTCACGTCTGTTTGTGCTGCACATACGAGGAAGCACTCCTCTGTTCCACACGTACCACTTTTAGATAAACCTGGGGCTTCACTCGCTTGAGCTGTTTCCACGTCTCGCTGCCCTGCATGTATATATGTGTGTGTGTGTGTGTGTGTGTGTGTGTGTGTGCGCACTCTATTGAGCATCATTCATCTTGCCTGCATTGTCATAGAGATTTATTAAAGGATGAAGGTATTGATGGAGTCCCAGAATCCAAGATTATTGGTTAATACTCTTTTTTTTTCTTCTTCCTTTAATACCCCTTTGCTTCTCCATCATACTGTCTGTATCTGAAGAACGAGAGAGAGAGCAAAAGTAGAGCAAATCTATATGCTAAATAACAAAACCCTCTGGATGCGTGAAGCATAATAAAATGTGAATCACTAGTAGTATGGCCTTGCTATATAGTATATCGAACACACAATGCATTAAGTGCGCTTATATCGTTGCACGGTTGAGCTCTCTAACATGACCGGTCAGAGACAGTTATAAATAACATGTTATTTAGCCAATAAATAAGCTAAAATGAAGAGATGGTGAAGCTGTCTGTAGATAAGAGTATGTCTGGATTATGCATTTTCATGCCAACAGGCAAGAAAAACTCTATTAATGTGATAACCCGGTCATTCAGTACATTCAGGTCGTCAGCTGACTTCATTTTTTTCCCGCATAACATTGCTGAGCCTAGACCTGGCCAACTGAAGCAACCTCAGATCATAACACTGCCTCTAGAGGCTTGTTCAGTGGACACTATGCGTGATGGGTTCTTACCCTGACACGCCCGTCGCTCTGGAATAGGCTCAGTCTGGACTTATCAGACCACATGACCTTATTCAATGGCTCCAAAGTACAATCTTTATACACCCTAGAAAATTAAAGCCTTTCTTCTGTCTCTCTCTTCTTCTCATTACTTTTCCACAAAGTAGACGGTTCGAAATTATCCTTCCAGGTTTCAATAATGCGTAGGAAGCCCATTCCATTCATTGAAACTATCCTTAGTTGTTTTCTTTGCTTGATGCAAGTCAATAATTTGAGCCTTACAAAGCCTTACTTTTTCTGGACTTGGACTTTAAAAAATACATTTCACAAGTGAATAATGTACATATTGTGGCACATCTTCTTCTGACTTGACTACTTTTATTGTAGTATTAAACTGGCATTTTTAATTTTGAACGCTATAAATACAACTTTTAAATGCATTTTTATTAATTTGTCCATATTATATATGTATGTATTACGAAAAACATTATTTTATAATACTGTAGTTTAAAGATAGTATCAAAAAAGGTTGAATATAAGGGTTTTTAACTCAAAGGTGACAATAATTCTGCAGCTGACTACAAGTAAGGGATTTCTATTAAATTTAACTACAATGCAGTTCAAATCCAGTTTTTTTTTCAATGTACCTAATCTGTATATTTAAATTTACAACAAACGTTTACAGCTAAGGTTTCTCTATAGTTTTCTATATTTCAATATTTACTATATTGTATAGCTAAGTTTCTCTATATTCTATTTCTTATTTTATTCCATAATAAAATTTTTTTTTCATTTTTACTTTAAGGTCACGTGCGGTCGTGTAAGCATTTCACTGCATATCGTACTGTGTATGACTGTGTATGTGACAACATTTGAATTTGAATAATAATGTTATTTAAATTTTCTTATGTTGATTGACATCTTATAATACGCCACATTATTAGAATATAAATGTAATTTTAGTTTTTCTTATTGGTCTTTGCTAAATCCAGTTTTACGTAACTGCACTGAAAGTTGAATCAGGGACAAAAATACTATCATCTTTTTGAGATCTGATTCTTCACTGAGCTCTGTGAAGCTTCATAACTGACATCATTACTACAAGAACTGAGAGGTCAAAGTAATCAGTATGGCTGTGTGCACGATCAAACATGTTATTATTGCAGAAGCGTGTGCTGTGACCGGCCGTTTCAGGGTGGGTGAACAAACTGGCCGCCAGGAGGAGTAGACTGGCATGTAGCTGTCACGGTGTTGCACACTGTCCTTATGGGGCATGTTAAAAAAAATGCTGTTCTTTAGCATGTATAACATTTAAGCAAGTCTTTTCAATAATATTTGTATTCGTTCTTGCATTCCCTGAAGTAACTGAAATGCTTATTAATCCGAATGAATTATCAAGGAAGCATCAGCTAGTAACTTATCACTTATTGCACCGAGTTGACATAGCGATGATGGACGGAGGTAGAAAGCACATAAATCTTATTTTAAGGAAATATGTACTGGATCTCAGTAGAGTGGCACCATGGTAGCGTAGTGGTTTGCTCTGTCGCCTCACACCTCCAGGGTTTGGGGGTTCAAAACTTGCCTTCACTCTGTGTGTGGAGTCCTGTCCATGCTTGGTGGGTTTCTTCCCACAGTCCCCAAAGACCTGTGCTGTAGGCTGATTAGCTCTTTCCAAATTGCTTCTTGTGTTGTGTGTGTGTGTTTGCACGCGCTTATGCCTATGATAGATTGCACCACGTTTTGGACCCTAAGTTGTCTGGGATAGGCTGGAGGCTTTGCCTTGGTCTGTATAGATGAGGAAATGATTGACCTCAGTAGAGTGTTTCCATACACTTATATTCTGACCACATTCAGTCCTCAATCAGTAATTGTAACTTGAGAGCCATTTGTAATCACTAGATCTGTAATATAAAATATATATATACATATATAGCACAAAGATTAATGTTAGTTAGCTAAATGGTGAAATCCCATGGTGGGTACTTTACTCATTAAGCTAAGTACACATCAACATTTAAAATCAGTTTGGTACTGCTAAATCTTGTAATGTCCTGGCTCATAACCAGAAAGCTGTTAACTAGCTAGCAATTAACCCATTATTGGTTACTTTAATCACTTTGGCGTTCCCAAATTCCCTGCAGTGTTTAAATACAGGTAAGTGTGGGAATGTTGACCAGAGGTCCTATCATAGTCATAAAAATGGGAATAAATACATTGGTCATGATTGGCCTCCACGGTCCAAAGTTGGACTACAGAGGTTTCTGGATGGATGGATGGATGGATGGATGGATGGAGATTGTACATAGACTGGCAATAAAGTCCCATTTGTCATGTTAATTAGCATTTCCTCTGGCTGGAATGATGACATTATTTGTCGTAGTTTGATATAAATTCATTCAATCCACTAAAGATCCAGTGAGAAGCTGCCATAGCACTATAACTAAAGCCGAACAAACCTCAAATAGCACAACAAAGTGTTTTATACTTTAGCAAGATAACCCAATGTAGAGTTCTGGTCTCATTTTGAGCTTGAAAGTAGAAATAATGGCTACAGAATCCTTTGTATGAAGAAAAGAGTCAGTGCTGAGGGAGGAGGGATGTTACAGTGTTAGTGGCTTTGAGACCGACATTCTTTGTGTTAGTATGATGTGACAAATCACAGCTTTCAAAAAGGAAATATATGTTGCTTTTTCCTCAGTGCGTGAAGTGACAACGTCTTTACAACATTAATATATCCCACATTTCTCAGTTTTTTTTTTTTCAGTCTTATGGCGAGGTAATGTTTTGCAGCAATCAAAGCCCATAATGCAGATTTACCAAGTCTGTCACGTCTGTGTTAAAAATTCATGCTTGTATTGCTGCTGCGACAAACATTTGTTGTGTAGCACACGTTTTGAACGGCCCCTAAGGGCAGAGTGAGCCGCTGACTCGTGAATTTATGCCTCTGCGTAAATGGGCTGACATTTCACACCAGCCGGCTTCAGAACGCACCCCGACTTTGGCGCGGTGCTGAATTTAAGAGGTGCTTAGCCATCTGTAGATGCCATTGTTTTGTAGCCTCTCTGTGTGCGGTTTGCTCTGCGTGTGTTCTCTCGTCTCCGTCTTTTAGAGGCATATACCTACAGCAAAAATAAAAGTAAAAATATTTTTGTTTTCTAAATAACTACAGATTCCTGATATACATAATTACTTATCTGGAAAAAAAGAAGAAAAAACAAACATGAGCAGGATAAAGAATAATGATCGAAAAAAGTCATCTAAATTGTGTGTGTTCACAGATTAGCATGTTATCATACACCATTACAAATGCTTTTTGGTAGGTTTATGTGGGATTAGCATTAGCAGATTCATCATTGCGTATAGCGCTTTATTCTGTATACAAGGTCGCACGGGCCTGGAGCCTAACCCAGGAGATTTAGGGCATGAGGCAGGGTACACCCTGGACAGGGTGCCAATCCATCTCAGGACACACACACTTACACACGCCATTCACGGGAAAATTGGGAACGCCAATTAGACTAACCTGCATGTCTTTGGACTGTGGGAGGAAACCGGAGTACCCGGAGGAAACCTACCAAGCCCGAGGAGAACATTCCCACAGACCCCGAGGCGAGAATCGAACCTGGAACCTGGAGGTTAAGGCGACAGTTCTAACCATTAAGCCACTTTGCCGTCGAGCTGCAATTTGAAATAATAATAATCATCATAATCCTCATCATAAGCAAGTACCTAAGAGCCTTTGATTTAATAATTACTTCAACATTTTAATATGATTCAGCTGGCAACAATTATTCTAACCCCAAGTGATGCACAGAGTAGCTTCTCATTTTTCATTTGTCAGAAGATGTGAAGGAAAAGATCTTACTGTTTCAGAAAAGGGTCAAATTATCGTCCTGTATCAAGGAAAGCCAGCAACTAAAGAGATGACTGGAATTGGGTTAAGAGCTTTCCAACACATTATTAAAACATGTAAGGATAGTACAGTACTGAACCATTAACTTTGCAGAGGAGATGTGGTTTAAAAAAAAAAAATCATACGATTGGAGATCACTTACTGTACATGCTAGAGGAAGTTACTTCATAAAGGAAAAATGAGCAGAAATTGCGGTTAAATTTATTACTTATAATAATTAGAAGAAGACGAAGAAGAAGAATCTATAACATTGAGTACACATCAGTTTGTATTTTACTGTGGTACTGTATGTAATATAATTTACTTTTCTAAACATTATAATGGTAGACACCATAGGACTTTATAAAGTACCAGGGTAGGTACTTCATTGGGTACCATGGTAGTACTATGGTTTGTACCACAATACATTGGTGAATACCATCGTACTTATTGGGTACCACATTGGCTACCAAAGTACAGCAGGTATCTAATATGGTACTGTATGTTGGTTGTACTGTATAGTACATAATGTCTCATATTAGATATGGTGAAACATAATACTGGTATGGTATAGTATAGATCTTTGGTCTGTTAATACACACAAAAGCATAGTACAGTATATTAAGCTTTGGAGGGTACCATACTATATAAATATCACCATTATGGTACATAAACATGGGCTCATGGTAGAACCATGTACCGTAAAATAGTACATGTACCATGGTACCAAAGTATGTACCATGGTGGAACCATGTGCCACAGTGTGGTAAGTATATGTACTATATCAGCAAATAAGTACCATAGAATCGTTAAAATAAAATGGTAAAACGTCTTATGGGTAACTAGCTAGAGAACTACTGTAAATTTAACACAAAAAAAAGGTTGCTGGTAGCTAGCTAACTCTATTATCTTATTAAAAGCCATTATCAGGATTTTCCAATCTGGAGGCAGCATAAAGACGACCATCTTCAATATTTTGGAAAACCGTCCATCACATTACGTTCTCTTATTGCGCAATTCTATCATTCTTTTCACTGAACATAACAAAAGCGGTTCTAATACTTTAGCTCATTTTTGATAGATATGATTTAATGTACTGTAGGAACACACTTTGTATGCCTTTTCTTTATTTTATCATGCTAATATCTGAAGCTGTGCCAAAATAGTAGGCCATAATGTGCGATAAGGATAATAAAATGTACCACTTCTGACCAGAGTGAATGGAAATTAAATTTTGTTCTTCATTTCCTTCAGCACTCAACACAGAGGAGAGGAGATGAACTACATCAGTACGGCTACAGAGCATGGACATGTACGCGTCAATCACCCCGCCACACACACACACACACACACACACGACTTTCTGAAAAACCTCCTCTAAACCGCTTATACTACTTCGATTCAATCAATCAAAAAAAAATGTGTGTATGATCTCCTCCTTCTATATACCTGTATGATCACATTTGATACATTGATATTGACATATTTGACATAAATTGCAACAAGTGTAACAAGTGTTCCATTACAACAAGTGTCTGTAACAAGTGTTCACTTAAAAGGTAGTGAAAACTCAACAGGTAAATATACTGCTCAAAATAATTAAGGAACAATCAATCTGTACAACAGCAGGTTTTACACCGGATGAGTTTTTTTTTTTTTTTTTTTTAAGAGTCGTGTGTGTGACCGGGTCTGTGTTGAGTGCTGAAGGAAATGAAGAAGAGAATTCAACTTTACAAATAAGTTTTTTTTTTTTTATAGCCTACCATTTTGCCACCATTTCAGATATCAGAAACGATTTTTGTAAATTTCGTACGCTAGCTACTTATCTACTGTATAAGACGTTTTACCATGGTGTTTTACCAGTTCTATGGTACTTATTTGCTGATATGGTACATATACTACACTATGGGACATTGTTCTACCATGGTACATATTTTTGTACCATGGTACATTTAATATTGTACGATTTATGGTTCCACCATGAACCCGTATTTATATATCATAATGGTGATATTTATATACTATGGTACCCTCCAAAGGTTAATATACAATACTTTTACAAAGGTCTGTACTATACCATACCAGTAGTATGTAATAACATATATAATATGGTATACTATGTATAAACCCACAGTACCATATTAGTTACTTGCTGAACTTTGGTAGCCAGTGTGGTACCCATGTTAACAAAGTATGGTGTTATACACCACAGTACTACCACGGTACCCACTGAAGTACCACGATGTCTACTCTACTCTATAAAGTCCTATGGTGCTTACAATTGTAATGTTTAGTAAAGTACACTATATTACATACCACAGTAAAATACAAAACTGATGTGTAATGTGTGCATGTACTGTATATACACATTATATTATTTGAATTTTATATATATATATATATATATATATATATATATATAAAATTTAAACCAGCACTAACTGATCCCTAGATTTATTTTACAGTTGTTGTTTTGTTTATTCCAGCCAATCACATTTCTAAAATGTAAGCCCCGCCCACTTTTGGATATCGCTGATAAGTCAGTTTCTTTTGTAAAAAAAAATATTTATTAGCATGCAAACAATTTAATACTTACTGTCTTTTTGAGCTGTCTTAGCTTTTGATACACACATGGATTATTTCACTTAAGAAAGAACTTTTACCATGTTACCGGTACTATGGTATTTTGGACAGTACTATTGTACTACATAGTATGTACTACACTATAGTGCATGATTCTACCATGGTACAGTACATATAGGCGCAACGGAACATGTACTAGAGGATAGAACATGGTTCTATCATATGTTCTATATTATACATGTTTATGCACCATAATTGTAATATTTATATTGTATGGCACCACTGTGTCTATTTATCATTAATTAACTACCATAGTGTATGTTGAAACTATTAATATTGCATATACAGTAGTAATATGGTACTGCCTGTACTTTACCATACTAACATATATAATATGACATAGTATGTACAAAGATACCATATTACTGTAGATACCTGCTATACTTTGGTAGCCATTGTGGTATCCAAACATACCATGGAATTGAACAAAGTACCATAGTAATACCACTGTACCCACTGTTGACCATAATAAACTATAGTGCATACCTTAGTAAAATTTCTTACACGTTCTTACAAAATTATTTTAAAAAATTGCTAAGTTTCTTTTTTTCACAAGAAATATTTAGGAATTCAGAGAGAAGCTGGATTTCTCTGTTTCTTAATTGAGTAATAAGAACGTTGTGCCTTCGTGCACTAGTTGAGTTGTTATACATTTAAGTGTGAGACCATGGTCATCTCTATTTCAGGAAATATCATTACAAAAATGCATTTTAACACTGGATTTTGCAAGCTCCAGGCAGCCAAGATAGCAAACATTTTAAACACATTTTCATTCTAGCTCTTGAATAATGCACAAGTCAATGAAAAACCTGGAGAGAGAGCGAGAGAGGGAGAGAGAGAGCGAGAGAGGATGCTGATGAGCTCAGAGTACGAACAAACTATTTTTCAGCCCAAAAAGCTGAAACTTCACCTTTGGCTATAAAACTAATGAAGCGTCGTGTGCATTAATTATTCACACTCCCGGTCTCTGCAGGACACACACTCGACTATTTGAAAGACAACACTTCAGACTGAGACACAGTTTGTTTGAGGTCCAGTTTAGTTTCCCCTTTCCGACTTCTGTATATAATCTTGTTTGATTTTGCAGGATTAATCATAATCGGTGCCGCCGTTATGGCACTGGACGACAAATCGCAGCTCGATTGACATCACGACGTTGTGCCTAGCTCCCAGCGAGTAGAAGAGTTGCAGCGATTCACAGAGGACTTCAAATCCCGGGACTTCCAGGAAACCTAATCCCAGTTCATGCTCTGTCCGAAGTTGAACGAATAAAATACCTCACTTAATTACAGCCTGAAGTAACTTTATGGGTCTATAAAGTTTCGTTTCCATCAGGGAGGTGTTTATAGTCTTCCCGACCTGCTGAGAGACATTACCTGCTGTCTCAAAGACAGAAGTTTTAGTGGCTTCAATAGTTCAGATGTCTTGCCTCAGTTTAGCTCCCAAGATGTTTAAATTGTAAAGTAATTTATTTGCTGCTTAAAAGCCGGAATTAGTCTAATCTTCTGGTTTGCTGCTTATCAAGTTCTCAAGGTTTATAGAGATGTCCTGCTTTAGTACCAGCATTTTGTCTCATTAAGGTCTTCGGAAATGATTTGTTATATTGAAAAAAAAAAAAGTTTTAATTTCCTAAACTTTTAGTTATTCTTCATCACAAAGTGTATTACTAAGGAATTACTAGCTGGTATTTACTGTGAAACTTTGAAAATGTCTTAAAATGAGAAACATGGCCACTAGTTTGTGCACCATGAGGCACTGTGTTCCAGATTTAATCCCACTTTGTTTTTATTAAAACCTCCACTCTTCCGAGAAGGATTTTCACTAGATTTTGGAATTTATGTTTTTTCATTCAGCAACAAGTCAGGTCAGTCACTGATGTCTAGAGTGCATTCAGTGTTCCAGTTCATCCCAAAGATATTCATTGGGATTGTTCCCTCATAAAGACAAGTTTTTTTTTTATTTTTTTTTTTTACTGAACCGGAAATGTTAAAACTGCAGTATACGAAGTTGTTCTATACAATTGTGTGTTTCAGACACAGGGTAACAGTTTAGAAAAGAACCACACATGAGTGTGATGGTCACTTGTCCCCATTCCCAAAATAATGGATACAAGATCATTATTAAAAATATGAGAACATCATTAAACTGTGTAGTTTATATAATACCCATCACACATCATGTTTATGTCAAATTTCAAATTTAGGTCTTCCAGTTGACGATTTTCCATCTACTGTATGTCTTTATCTATAGTGTGTAATTAATTAATTTATTTTTTATTTTTATAAAACTTTAATGTTGTGCTCTGTTTATTATATTTCGAGGTAGTTTCCCAGATCTTAGTATTTTTTTTATATTATTATCATTCATAATTCAGAACACAGAGCGAGCAGAAGCTTTTTTTTTTTTTTTTTTTTTTTTACATCTTATATGTTATCTTCTATTATATCTTAAAAAGTATGATGGGTAGAAACATGACAGTTGTGGATACATAAATCGAATCACCAATAAACAATTTATTTATATATTTTTGTAGCACAGGTTTTGTGTAGAATATTTTGAAAATAACGAACAGACAGGGTCAGCTGTCCATAATTCTTATTATAGTTAATTATTATTATTATTATCATTATTATTATTATTATTTGTTTAACAGCGGTTGGAGTCCAGTAGGTTACACCAAACTCATTCTCTCTCATCTTCCCGGTAATAATTATTATTATTTAGCCGCACAGTGGTTTAGAGGTTAGCACTTTCGCCTTGCACCTCCAGGGTCCAGGTTCGATCCCCACATGCTGGGTTTCCTCCGGGTACTCTAGTTTCCTCCCACAGTCCTAAAACAGTCAGATTATTCTAGCTGGCGTTCTCAAATTGGCCATAGTGTTTGAATCAGACGTCCAGCTGGTAATCAAACCCTTAAGTATCTGCCACAGAAATGACGGATATATCTCCAGGGTGTGGAGGATCTGGAACCCGATTTCCTGGATGGCATGTGGGCGGACGAAAATGTGGGCGGACTAAAAATATTATAATTATTATTATTAATAATAATATTATTATTATTCATCTTCTATTTATTTATTGTCTCTACCGCTTTATATAGGGTCGCGAGGGCCTGGAGCATATCACAGAATACTTAGGGCACAAGGCGGGGTACATGGTGGACAGGATGCCAATCCATTGTAGGGCACACACACACACACACACACACACACACACACACACAAACTACGGGCAATTTGGGATCCTAATCAGCATGTTCCCTCGACCCTGGAGATGTGAGGCCACAGTGTTAACTACTACACCACCATTCCACATAACCTTAAATAAAAAACAATAACTTTTTACTTATGTATTTATTTAATTCTTACATACATTTCATCTCAATTGCTGAAAGTGCATTAAGGCGAACCAGGCTCACCAATAATAATAATAATAATAATAATAATAATAATAATAATAATAATAATAAATAAAAGCAATTTTTAAATCAGATTATACATTAAATACATACTTTTTATTTATTTATTTATTTATTTTACATCACTTGTTCCTTGGTTATGCACTACGAAAAAACGCCCCTAAAATCGTCATTTCCGGTGAGCGGCGGAAGCAGGAAGTAGAGCCAACAAGATGGGGAGTGTGGAAGTCAAGAAAGCGGTGGCTCCTTTACCTAAACACTCTTACTGGTTCGACTTTTGGGTTTTTCTGATGTTCGACATCGTCTTTTTCCTCTTCATCTATTTTGTTGTTCCATAAACGGTAAGATGAGACGGATAAATACTGTTACGGATAATGTTACACAGCTAAACAAGCTACATGCTAATGTGTTAGGGATCTGCGTGGAGTGAGTCACGTACACATGAATTCACACAACCGACGCAAGTTTAGTGTTAATTTACCTGTATGTTACGTTTAAGTTAATAAAATAGGACTGAAAATAGTTAGGACGGGGTTTCCTTGACATTATCATGATCATTCTTTGTGTAATTAAGTCATTTAGTTGTGTAATTAACTTGAAGACTTAAAATATCACGTCAAACAGATACCCTAAGTAATGCTAAGCATATTAGAGAAACATGTACTCTTTTTAATATGTTTGGTTTTATCTCTGAATTTTCACCCAGTGTTAAAATCTTTCAAATCTTATTCAGTTTACTGTGGTTAACTTTTCTTAACTGTAAAAGGAATAAAACACTTCAGGCTGTGTCTTTATATATAAAAACAAATATTCAAAGACATTGTTCTGTGAAGTGGCCTGTCGCATAAGCGAATCACTTTTTCCACTTTGAGGTTGATTATTTTCCTGTAACGATGTTTTTTCATTCATATTTTATATCAATACATGAATAAGAACAGCGCCCCTAGCGGATTTTAGAACTTACTGGATACCAACTGCCGTAAAACAAGAACGAGACAAGTATAGCGCCCCTAGCGGAAGTTAAAATAACATGCTCTATGACTGACTGTATGACTTCATCAGCCAACTTTTATAAACATTTATTACGGTATATCCACTGATGAAGGATGACTCACAAGGGTGAGTCAAAAATTATCCGGACTCTTAATCGCATATAATCTCCATGATTTTCAATGCACTTCGTCCTAACAATGCACTTCAATGCACTAACATCCATCTGTCAACCAGCTTTCATATTCCCTCATTAAGAACAAAAAAAAAATTATTTATGTTGAGCTGCAAACAACAGATGGACTGCAGTGTTCGCTTTATCAGAACAGAAACTTCATCCTGACCGAACTGCGGATATGCGTCGTCATGCAGGATCATGATTGGATAGCATTTCCCTATGTTTAATCTGAGGTTTCGGCTTCAGCTTTTCAATAAGCGTCCCACTGTAACGAGGACTGTTGATTGTTCAACTTTTTTCCTGATAATCTTCCAGTACTGGCCCTTGAGAATCCCAGAAAACTGTAAGCGTTGATGAATGTTCCAGCTGATGGTTAACTTTTGAACTTTTTCCTTGTCAGCAACCAGAGTATTCCATTCCGTTTACTCTCAGTGATTAATACGAGTCTCGTCACAAGTAATGATTCTCTCCAAGAAACTTTCACCTTCTATAGAGTATCAGTCCAAATGTTTTTTGCAGATATCCAAACGCTTCTGTTTGAGTTGTTTCGTCGCCAGGTACAACCACAGTCCACAAAAAAAAAAAAAAAAATCACTGCACGCTGCTCTTCTTTCATGCAAATCATGCAATTTAGTTTTACTCGAACCACAGTTACAAATGAACTGATGTAAGACATCACACCTGCGCAGCAAAGACTGGGGAGACAGTAGCCCCGAGCGTAAAGTGCTGATAAGACCAAACAGAAGTTTTAAAATACCCGGATCAATGTGCGATTTTAATTCACCCTGATAAAAAGAACAATTCTCGACTTCTTTGACAGCCATTTTAGATTTATTTTTGTTCAAGTTGCTTAAACCAGAAAACACCCAGTTTCACTCAGAATTTTCAGTCGATTAAACAAGACATGTCATACTCCTGCTTTTTGACTTGCGTTAATAGAATCTATAATCAGTCAGTCTCTCAGTGTTGTGTTTATCTTTGTTAAAAGGGGAAAAAATACAGAATAAACTAATATTATTGGACTTGGGTTACATCTCTCTGGAAATGTTTGCACTTGAGAGCGAGTACATTAATATAAACCTGTAATCTGAGATCACGGTCAGAGCTGCTGGTGTAGCAGATAAAACAGCTTGACTGAATTTTTTTGGTCAGATTTAATGAACTGTCATTTAATGTTAGAACAGAATTGGTTACTTTTATTGACTATACCTTTTTTTTGTGTGCACACCGTCTAATTTAATGTTTTGTTTGTTTTTAAAATAAATCACCAGTTAACAGCATCTCAGATTATCCCGTTATGAAGGCTTTACAGTTCATACGTAGCTGACAGACCTGAAAGGTTCAAAGAAGATTGCATACTTTTGATGCCTTCAGCATAGTTTTACAATATAGAAAGAAATAAAAAGCAGGAAAGACCATTGATATGTTCAAACTTTTGACTAGTAGTGTATATTTTGATAGTCTCAAATTGTAAATCTAATTAAACCTGTGTGTAATTGTAATTGCAGTCTGCTGGAATCCGGGTGTTATGGAAGGACCAGACCCCATGGCTCGGTTGCAGAACAGATGACAGGTAAGCTTATATAGCGCACAGATTTCATAATGAAAGTATGTCAACAGCTCACAGCGTTCTTGTTCAGTATAGATCTTTTGTAATTGCTGCTCAGGTCTGATGACACACTCATGACAGTTCCTCCGGCGCGGTAACATCGCGCTGTTTCAGTCGACTCAGTAGGGGTGTTTTAGGGTGTTGCAACCAGCTAGTCACAGTGAACGATGGCTTTAAAAGAATAATTAAACTTTAGTTAATATTTTAAAGACTGTACGTCTCATTCTCCCTCATCGTCCCCAGGTTTTGACGTCAAACATTTTGACTGGAAAATCAGCTTTAAGAGGCTGGGAAGGTGAAGGAAAATGAGACCTACAGCCAGTTGTAATGCAACCTACTGGACTCGAACTGCCATTAAACAACAAGGAGGAAGAAGGTGGCTAGAAGGTTTATTAAGAATCAGATACGCTGGAACCCACTGGGTTAACCATTAGCAGTTAGAAGCTAGCTGCTAACAGTTAACCTTGTGTTCCTAAATTCTTAGTTACTCTTAGCTTACTTATTTCGATAAATATTGAGGAGGTCTTTGTGAATTAACACTTAATAAGGTCCCAAACATGGACGTTTCCAGTCCCAGCACTGGGAAAAACACACTTCCCAAAAGGGTCGTTCAGAGTGCGGTTCATTTAAAGCTACAGACACTGAAACGTCACGTTTGGCAAAGAGGTGAAAAAGAAAGATGCATGTTGTATTTCAGCTGTAAAATTAACAGATTTCAGAGACCTGGTTGTTTAGAAAGAAGCAACGTCTTAAAACACGAGTCTCATCGATTATTTCCTCTCTCATGTTCTTTTGCAGCTTCCTGACAGCTGGGTCCTGGTTCCATGGCTTCAGCTGATCTCCTCCCGCTAACCTCTTACCAGAACACTGAACGTCCACTTTCACCATCAACACGTCCCTGCAGAGTCCAGCGTGGCTTCAAAAACAGCCAGCTAACATTCCATAACGAGCCATGAAGCCTAATACAGAATACTGATTTATATGAAATATAAACTCATCTAAGTTATTTTTTTATATATCTTTCACTTGTTAATAATTAAAATGTGTGTGTGGGCAGAGAGTGATAATCTGAGAGAATGATGACGATGGAATTAACTGAAAAGTAAATAAAATTCACTAAGCTATTTTTCAACACTTTATGGAAAGTCTGTTCTTTCATTTTTTTATATTGTTGCAGTATTCACACTGTTGTGTGTCTGGTAGTGAGATAAGGGAAACTATAAATATATTTCTAATGTGTTTGGAGCTGTACAGGGCGCCACAAAGTCTCCAAACACAGGAGAATTTAACCCTTTTTAGCCAAAGATTAAAAAAAAAAAGTATGTATTTGCTTTATACACATTTTCAAAGAGAAAAAAAGGAAAACTAATATTTCATTGGACCACATTGGACATGAAATTATTTTGATGAGCTTATGCAATGTCAGCATTTATTTCTGCTCATGAGAGAATGGTGTTATTTTCTCTCCAATATTTTGTAACCATCTCCAGCTTTTCCCAGAGTTTCTCTATAAGGTTATGGTCTGGCCAATCCATTTTTGAAAACGATGCCTCAGGCTCCCTGTGACACTTTTTTTCACAATTTGAGTCCAGTGAATCCTGGCATCATCATCTTGGAATATGCCTGGGGCATCAGAGAAGAAAAAATTCCATTGATAGAAAAACCTTCAGGTTGTCAACTGACCTCGATTTTTTTGGGGAACTTAACATTGCTGAACCTAGACCTGTTCAACAGAAGGAACCCCAGATCATAACACTTGCCCCCACAGGCTTGTATGGTAGGCACTAGGCATGACGTGTCTGCTGATCTGCTGCTCTTCTTACACTGATGCGCCCATCACTCTGCAACAGGGTAGATCTTTGAATGCTCCACAGTCCATGCTCCTTTTCTGATTGGTCCCAGTGATGAGTGGTTTTCTTCAGGCTTTGTGATCAGAAGCATTATTTCTCCTACTTATGGAGACCTTTGGGGAAGCTCCTGGTTGGCTCCCTGCTGGCTATGCTCGTTGGGTGGGATGCATTCCCGTAGAGGGCAGTGTAGAGCATTTAGCATTTTGCATTTGTGAACTCCTGTATGTGGAAGAGGGCAGATAGAACTTTTCCTCCAGGCAAGGAGTTAAAAACATAGTAGCATCATGTCTCAGAGGAAGCGTACGCCAACCCTAATGGTGTGACAGTGGAAAGATATAAAGTGCTGGGAATCACTAAATGAAAAAAAACTGGCCTTAAGAACGATACTGAATACTTCGTATGGGTTTTATAGTCAGATGTTCAACAGGGATGAAGAGAAGACGAACCTATATTGCCTCGAAATACATCCTATCTTTTCCCCTTTCACCTGAAATAGCGAGTGCGTACAGCTTAAAGTGATCTCAAGTGCCTGTTGTCGTGACCTATGGTCTCGTCTGCAGTCGATTTTCCTCTTACTGGCTGTGAGGAGTCTGAACCTGAACGACTGCCAGACGAAGGAGAATAAATGGGTCAGAGAGATCAGAACGGGGAAATTTACAGCAAAGCTCTTGCTCTCTTTCTCCCTCTCTGCAAAAAAAGTAAGAGCTTCAGATTCCTCTTTAGTGTTCAGAGGTTTACCAGGTCCGTTTTTATGAACTCCATGATCAATGGCTTTTCCTCAGGCTGCCTGTGGGCGATGCGAGGAACAAGAGCTGGTCGAAATGTTTCTGTTTGCTCGTCTAAAGAGTGCGCTGATGCCCAGTGGATACGAACACACACACACAGTGCTCTTTGACCCTTGTGCCAGCCAGTTCCTCATGGGTTCCTCTCCCCAGTGCCTAGTGAGCAGCACGTGAGTGATGTTTATTCATGATTTCTTCTGACACTCTGATCAGAGTCCAGGCTCCTCCACACTGATGACTGGGATTTAAAGTTCTGTTTTTCCTGTCACTCCTGCAGATCCCCAGCCTCTGAGCTAGCTCCGGGAGAGGACGTGTTAGAGGAAGTGGAGCTTTTGAAGCTTATTCTGAAACCCTGTAGTTGCCGTGCATGGTGTAGAGTGAGTCCAGGGATTATGAGCTCGACCAGGTGGTTTAGAGGATGAAAGCCCTCTATACCGCTTAGTCCTGTATACAGGAGATTGTGGGGGGACTGGAGCCTATCCTGGGAGTCGAGGTACACCCTGGACAGGGGGCCAATCCATCGCAGGGCACAGACACACTACACTGCTTGGCCTGTGGGAAGAAACCGGAGTACCCGGAGAAAACCCACCACTTTTTATACTTTTTTGTTTGATTCCTTTCTTGTTCTCTGCTACTTTTTTTTATATATACTTTCCTTTTTGTTTTTTATTTCTGTTTTTTCCTTGTTTACCCATTTCTCCACAATTTTCTTTTTCTCTTTTTTCCCCTCAAATTATTGTTCTTTCTATTTTTATTTAATCCCCTTCGTTGCTGTTTTCCCTTCTTTTAATATCACTTTTTTCTTCTTTTTTTTCTTTCCTCCATCTTTTCTGTTCATCCATTTATTCTTTTCTTGTCTCTCCTGTTTTCACATTTAATTTATTGCCTGGTTTTTCCTGTTATTTTTCATTTCTTCTCTTTGTTTTCGACAATGTCCTGTTTTTTTATTGTTTCTCCCCCGCTCCATTTTATTCACTTAAGTTTTTTCCTTTTATCCGTCTTCCAACCAACATTTTTTCATTCCTCCTTCCAAGACATTAGAAATGCTTCCTAATTTTACAGAAGACTCGAAGCAGAGTACGGTGATGTAAAACAACATTAAATTTAGGCATTTGGCAGATGCACTTATCCAGAGCGACTTACATTTTTATCTGATTACACATCTGAGCAGTTGAGAGTTAAGGGCCTTGCTCAAGGGCCCAACAGGGACAACTTGGTGGTCATGGGATTTGAGTCTGAGATCTTCCGCACCATAGTCTAATGCCTTAACCACTGAGCGCCTGAAAGGTGCAAAAATTTAAAAGAAGGCCGTATGTCAGTGAATTATGAATGAAGTGGCTCAGAGCCCACTGCAGTCGGTCCTGTGAACATCCAGTGAGTAGAACGACTGATCCTTGAAAATCGACGGATAACCTTGTTTAAACCCATTTTCACATGTTTGGTCCATTAAAGGAGTTCCTGGGAGCCCAGTGTTTCAGACGTGAATCATGGCTCCGGCGTACTGAGAAAACTTATAGCAATCAAAAGTCCCGGTTTGGCTTGAACGCCCCTCGTATTTATTCATTTATTCATTATCCATCCAGTATAACCACACCTGACCTGACCTGACCTCAACACCCTCCCTTATACAAACACCCAGCCGAGTTTTCCACGTCAGTCGCGTGGTCTGATCTCACCACCTCGCGGGTCTTTCCCCGATTCCGACAAATTTAACCTCCTGATTTTGAGAAATCCCAGACACTCAGTTCAAAGCATGATTACGTCAGACAGCCTGAGGCACCGTCACCTGCGAGGATCAGTGGGACTCGTAAGGCTCGGGAGTTTACAGCGTGTTCCATTAGAACCATTAAAACCAGCACAAGGCAGTTCAGGAGCTGGACGTCAGTTAGGACTCGGAGGTTGAAGGAGTCGGGGAACACGTTTACGCGTTGGCTCCTGCCATGAAAAGCGATCGTTACGGCGCGTTCGGCCAGGCAATGAGCTGTGCACCGATGTGTTTTCTTTCCACCCGGTGCGTGCGAGAGGTCTTTTCCAAAGCACACTCGCGTTTGGCTCCAGGAAAAAAAAAAATGTGTGTGAGGGCTGGTGTGTTCAGGAAAACGCGCTCTCTTTAATAGAACTTCTGTGACCTCACTGATTCCAGTTTCTTTCCTGATTGGCTGATTTTGATGCTCTCTGTGTCCCCTTTATGCGCCTGTGTCCAACCATTACATCATTCCATGCGTTTGTTTATATTGATACAGTATTTTTTTTTTTTATCGGCATCTGCACACACACACACAAATAAAATATGTACTACTGTTGGATCAGAGACGGACGTGTACAGTTCTAACTAGGATATAACGTACTGTATTAGTTCATTAAACCTATTGAGTTTATTCTAGCTGTTACACAGAGACACTGAGAACAGAGCGAAAGCTACAGAGAAGTTTACTATGCTGTACAAATTGAGCAATAAAACTTTTGACAATAATGAATTCTATACTGAAAAATACGTATTTTATTACAAACTAGCTACAAACTCTGCGACATTTACCATATGCTGATATAATAAGGATGATAATGATAATAATAATAATAATAATAATAATAATATAAACTAAATATAGTTCTTTCATTAAAAAAAAACCTGAGCACAATTTTTAATCGTAGTTGAATACTGTAGTTGGCTGAGTGTGCTATTTATTAGCAATTTTTTATTTATTTATTTACATTTTTAAAAATGATTTTTATTATAAATTTAATTTAATTAGAAAATAATCATTTTTATAATTAGAATTTACATTGTAATTATGTTACAGTTTATTCACTTTAAGGGTTCTAAAAAAGGGAAATGTGACTTTTTTATATATTATTATAATTATTATTAGTAGTAGTAGTATTCAATTATTTGTCACATTTACAATAATAATAATACAAGTATTATTATTATTCAATTATTTGAATTTATATTATTATTATTATTATTATTCAATTATTTGTCACATGTACCTTACAGCACAGTGAAAGGATTTTTTACATATATATTTAGAAAGTTGTGGTCAGAGCACAGGTTACAGCACCCCTAGAGCAGATAGGGTTAAGGGTTTTGCTCAAGGGCCCAACAGTGCTGAGACTTGAACCCCGACATTCAGATCAGTAACCCACAGCCTTAACCGATTGAGCCACCATTATTATTATTATTAGTTATTTATTTATTCATTTTTAATACAAGAGAGTTGAAAGACCTTTATTCGATTTATTTATTTATTTTTTTTTTTTGTGCAATAAATGTTTTGCATGATAAAACAATAGGAATGATGAGTGGGGAGAACTGTGATCTTAATTTCATTTCATCCCCATGGAGAAAAATCACGATTCACCTTTTGGTAAGACTTGTTCAGCCCTATGGTAGAGTGCAGCACTGGAGGTGAACCTGCTCACGACCTTCAGCAGCCGTGCCTCCTCCACTCTGCGTTAGTCTACATGACCCAGCGCTTGATCCTGGGTGTTAGCCCGCAGTAGTAATCTACCTGAGCTCAGGCTTCAAAAACGGCCGGATAACCGGAGAGATAAATCTGTAAAACCCCCACGTGGCCTCGGGATGTTGTTTCGTTTGCCTTCGTCTCTGCTAGTCTCGCAGAACGTCTCGCCGCGGGACGACATTAGCGCACAGTACGTCGATATTGTGTTTTAGTCCAGACAGTAATTAAGAAGAATCGCGGACGAGCATCGGCGGGTCAGGAGGAGTCGAGTTCCCTCGGGGTGAGACCAGGAGCAAAGTCAGTTTTAGGGGTTTAAGTGAAAACATTGATCAACAGCGTTCCTACAGCATTATTAACTACAGGTGTACTTATGTAAGAGAATCAGTTATATGGAATTACTTTCCAAAATGTTATAAGAACAACAATAAAAAAAAGTTTAGACTAGGCTGATGCAGTAACTAAGTAGAGTGAAACCCCCTCTGAAATGATTTCCTCTCTGGTCACACCCATGTCCACGAAGCCCCGCCTCCCAAAATCTACAGTGTCTAATGAAATTCATCCACGTTACTTTAGTACCTAGCTAGTTGTATTTTAAGTGAACTTTATAGCAACTTATTATATTCGAGCAGTTACGACAAAGATGCTTATAAACACGCAAAATACTAGTTAATCACATGGTTACAGCAGTCATGTTTTGATTGCAGTAATTGTTTTAACAAGATGAAAAAGAATAATTTTGGCAAGTGCACATTAAACAGCAAGACACCATCAAGACCACTTCTAAAACTTTATGAATCTCTTTCTTTTTTACACTTTTTAAAAAAATTTTTTTTAGACATTGTTCTTTCTTTCTTTTTTTTTTATTGGTCCATTTTTCCCCTAAGCATAGTGTTCTGTTAATTTTTTCTTTATTTCCAGGTTTTTCTTTCTTAGTATTTACTTTCCCTTCTCTTTACATTTTTCTTTCCTTCCTTTTTTATTTGATCTTTCTTTGTCTTTTTTCCTTTTTCCTTCTCCATTGTTCCATGTTCTTTAAGATTCTTTAAAATAATTTTCTTCATTTCCAGATTTTTTTCTTTCTTTATCTTTCTTTGTTTCTTTTATTCTTTTCCATTGTTCTATTTTCTTTAGAACATAGTTTTCTTTTTCTTTCTTTCTCTCTTTTTCATTTTTCTTTGTTTTCTTCTTTCCCATTCTTTTATTTTCTTTTTAAGGCATATTGTTTTCTTTCTTTCTTTGTTCTTTTCTTTTCTTCCTTCCCAATGTTCTATTTTCTTATTTCATCTGATTGTTTTATTGTTTTTTTTCTTTACTTTTCTCCTGTTCATCATTTTGTTCATGTTATCATCTGTCCTTTCTTTCTCTTTCTTTCTGTTTTTTTATATTTCTATTATTGCTTTCATTCATCCATCATTCTTTTCAATCCTGTTTTTTTCATCCAAGTCTTCCTTCCTTCAGCATGCTTACTCTACCACATTTTTTCTTTAGCCAAAAATATTCCTGACGTTCATAGCCGTGTCTCCGCCACTCTCCTATAGATGATCTACGTGATCCAGGAGTGCTTTAGAGGCTCTAAACTAAATCCCGATTTACATGGTGACCCCTGGTGGCCTGGAGGACCTAAGCGAGTGATCAATATCACTTATGGCTTTAACAAACAGTGCTGAACACTGTTACCTGATTTTTGTAGCAAATAAATAAACTTAATGATATAAAAGTCATAAAGAATTTTTATATAAATATATGTAAAGTAAAGACCTCTTGTTTATGGGACTGAGGTTTTTTCCAGAACAATAGCTTTATTGAGATCACATAAAAAACTAATCATTATTTAAGCAGGACAGATTACATAAGCACATATTCGCTTGAATTATTTTTGTTTGCTTTGCTCATATATTTTTCTGTTTGATAAAGCGAGCCTGTTTCACACCAGGTGGACCCATTCAGCGGCGTCTTTGCGTTCATTTCCGTCTCTCTCGTTTCTCATGACACTCGAGTGTTTCCTCGTAGACGAGCTTTCTTTTACTGCTAATGAACGCTTAACATATTCAAAGATCAGTGCGTCACATCCTGTTCTTGTGTATCTCAGGATATAGGGGGAGCGGGTAGAAAATGAACCCGCGCCGTCTCCTCGGCGTATAATTTCGTCTCATTGGAAGCCGCTCCGAACGAATCTATTGAGCTTTAGCTCGTTCTGCCTGTTCGAAAGCCCTACCTTTAGTCACTGCAGCTGTGTAAATAGATTTTAAATGCTGATGTACCAAGCTGGAAGCAAAATACATGCTTCGAACAAGAACTTTTTTCGAAGAGGATCAGTCATCAAGACGGAGTGCATGGGATTCAGAATTCAATGAGACATATTTATTTCTGTCAAAGTGAATCATTTTTCAGGGCTCTGGATAGGACGCGGAGTAAATATCCTGCTGTATTAGCGCGAGGGTAATGGAAGCTAAGGCGCGCCAAAGAAAGCGGTCATTATATCAAACAGGTTCGGGTGCAGAGCTTCGAGTGGCACCGATGTTAATGTATGTCGCTTTCTGAGCTAATGCGGCTAATGGAACAGTCTCAGCATTGGTGAATTTATTTTATCCGTCCTGTTAATGATCGTCTACTCCAGAACACTGATGAATGAAAATATACACAAAGAAAAATCCATGTAAATGAATAGGGGTCATTTTTTAAGTTAAATCAACCATACATACAGTACTGTGCAAAAGTCCCTATAAAAGCCAACCCTATTTTTTTTTTTACATAATTTTCTTTTGAGGAATAGTTCTCCAGGCTGACTTATAAATTATTCGAGCATAAAAAAAACAGTGAGAAACAGGTGCAGATGATGACCGATGATTAGTATTACTGCTGATGCTGAACGCTGAGTTCTTGGAACAGACGAGAGGGGAAATGAGGTCGCTGCTGAGGTTGTTATGTAAACAACCGATTTTTTGATTGTATCTTTAGGTAATTTGCAGCCTGTCGAAGTAAAATATTGGTTCCCATTTATCCGATTTAATCTACATCATTTAATTTTATTTAAAGTGAAGAAACAAGAGGTGACTCAAAACTTTCGCACAGTACTGTAGGTGACTGTGTAGGTACACTGGACTATGGATAAAAACCTCATGCTTACATCAAATATGATATCTATGTATAACTGAAAAAAAACACTGAATCTTTGACGATATAATATCCACTTACGATATATATAGTGTCGAGATTGTGCAATATAGAGTGACATGCTTTATTCAGTACAACCTGCCAATAAGGCAATATGATGAACTTCAATTTTTTTATTAAAAATAATTAATTACATTTTATCTATTAAAAATAATTTATTATTTATAATCAGCTATCCATGTTTATTTTGTTTTAGCATATTTGTAACAATTAAATGATTGAGATCATCAAAAAGCAAAAATACAATACAAAAAGTTTTTAAATGATGATTTATTTTTTTAAAGGGAAAAAAAGCTGTCCATACCTACCTGGCCCTATGTGAAAAAGTAATTGCCCACTAAACCAAATCACTGGTTGTGTCACCCAAATGCAATCAAGCATTTGCGATAACTGGCAATGAGTCTGTCACATTGCCATGGAGGAATTTTGGCCAACTTTTCTCCGCAGAAATGATTTAATTCTGATACATTGGAGGCTTTTCCAGCATGAACGGCCTGTTTTTGGTCATCTCAATCAGATGTAGGTCCAGACATTGGCTAGGCCTCTCCAAGACCTTAATTGTGTAATATTAAAATTTGCTTGATAATCTTAATCATTTATGAGTGAAAAAAATTTCACAAAAAAAAAATTAGGAAGGGTGTAAATACTTTTTCATGGCACTGTATGATGACATTTTTCAATGACCAGAAAAACATTAGTTTAAAAGTAATTAAAACTTTGGTTCTACATGACATATCCAAAGACCCAAATAAAAGTGTGCTGCGTTTTAATGTTTTTTAAAGGTTAATAAATGTGATTTGTTTATCTTCTCTCTAAAATGACAAAACTGATAAACAGCACCACTTAAAATAGGTTGGACATGAGAGGACAGAGTTTGAACCTACATAACCTCATACACTTGTCTTTTATTTTAATATCATTCCACACTTCCCCTCTATAAGGTATTACACTGACATTCATATTTCCATCCTGTACTCCAAACGTTTTGCATCAAGTGAAAGTATCGATGTGCATGGAGTCAGAACATCGGCATATAAAGGGTTTTAAAGCGTTTGAAAAAAATTTTGGTTATTCGATTTTCCTCCCAATATGAGTGTCTGAGAGAGACCTGAGAATACTGTAACACGAGAACGGAATAGCCTTCCAGCTTTTTCAGAGCTTATGATGACAAGACAGAACGTGATAAATGAAAATGTTTGAATTAGTTTAATTAGTAATTTCTCCATTTCTCCCCCGCACTCTCCATCACGCTCGGAGAAAGATGCGATCTTGCGTGTTGACAGGCTGTGAAGCCTCTATCTCTTTCTTATTCTGTTTTTTTTTTTTTTTTGAGGGGGGGTTTGAACTTCATTTCATTTTGTGCTTGAGATAAGGCATTTAATTTCAAAGATTACTTTTATGATGGAAAGTGAGTGAGAGAGAGCAAGTAGAAGAGAAAGGATCATTTACTTCGCTGTTGAGTCTGCTCCAAGACAAGCACACATTTATTTCACAATGCTGAAAAGGAGGATCTTGCGGCTAAATCTAAAGCATAATGTGTGCATGGATTGCGTTAGCATGCGACTATAGTTTTATTATTTAATTTATTAACCTAAATTAATTTAAAATAAATACTGATTGAGTATTTTTGTAGTATATTTTGTAGTATTTTTATTTTTAGTATTATTTTTTACTATTATTATTATTATTATAGAAAAATGATAGTAATAGTGGTGTTATACATGAGCAAAGTATCAGTGCATCCCTGAATAGTTATAGTAATATTAGTAGTAGCAGTAGTATCAGCAGCAGTACTAATATTAGTAGGCAGAGTTGTTCTAGTAGTAATATTGGTGATAGTAGTAGTTGGAGAAGGAGGAGGAGTTATAAGTGATATTGTTAGTATTAGTAGTAGTAGTTCGTGTAGTAATATTGGTGGTAGTAATAGTAATAATAGAAGGAGGAGTTCTAGTAGTAATATTGGTGGTGGTAGTAATAGTAAAAGTAGAGGAGGAGGAGTCCTAGTGTTAATAATAGTAGTACTAGGAGAAGTTCTAGTAGTAATATTGGTGATGGTAGTAATAGTAAAAGTAGCAGTTGTTGTATTAGTAGAGGATGTGGAGTCCTAGTAGTAATATTGGTGGTGGCATTAGTAGTACCATAGTAGTACTCTAGTAGTAATATTGTTAGTAATAGTAGTAGTATGAAGAAAAGGAGGAGTTCTGGTAGTAATATCGGTGGTAGTAGTAATAGTAATAGTAGCAATTGCTGTATTAGTAGAGGAAGAGTCCTAATATTAGTGGTAGTAGTACTAGGAGGAGTTCTAGTAGTAATATTGGTAGTAGTAATAGTAGTACCATGAAAAAGGAGAAGAGTTCTAGTAGTAATATTGGTGGTAGTAATAGAAGTAGTATGAAGAAGAGGAGATCTAGTAGTAATATTGGTGGTAGTAATAGTAGTAGTATGAAGAAGAGGAGTCCTAGTAGTAATATTGGTGGTAGTAATAGTAGTAGTATGAAGAAGAGGAGATCTAGTAGTAATATTGGTGGT
>JAQMYL010000013.1:14503695-14516301 GCA_030014365.1 Clarias pachynema | reverse complement strand
CACACACACACACACACACACACACACACACACATACACAGCGCCTGCGCGCACAAACGGAAACACTTATCTGTCTGGATTTATTTTTACTTTTTGTTAAAGGTAAAGTGCAGATGAATTTGTTTTATTTTGACTTTATATTTTGTGTTAATTATATTTATGTATTAATTTTTTGGGGTTGTGGAACAAATAATTTGAGTTTACATTATTTCTTATGGATAAATTTAATTTGGTTTACAAGTGTTTTGAAATATGAGCCAGAACGAATTATGCTCGTAATCCAAGGTTCCACTGTATAATATAATACACAACATATTGCTTAATTATAGCCAATATGTAGCCAAAAGGTGAAGAGAATAAACCATGTTCTCCTACATTTTCAGTTGTTCTGCTTTATATTACCAGCTCTGTTAAATCCTGGTTCCAGGGTTAAATCCCAAATAGAATTAAACAGAAAGCTAGTGCATTAAGCAGGATGTACAATTCCTTGTCCCTCACACCAAGTAAAGCCCTTGATCAGGGCTTGGAGAGCGATTTGGGATTCAGCCTTGTGTTAGGATGTAGATAGCTTTCCAGTCACATTCCCATGTCCAAACTCACATTTCAGGACATCTGTTTGAACAATCTGACCAGACCAAGTTTGAAACACTTAGATATTCCAGATGAACAATTGAAATTCCAGACTGTTATTGTGGTTTTGCAAGTAGTTGCTGTGAACAGGATGCTGTTTCTATAAAGGAACCCATATTTAACCCTCTCTTTAATCATTTCTAGAAGTATGAGGCAAAAGTCTGAAAATCGGGGGTGTAGGGATAGAAGAGCGAGACACAGCATCTGTGGTGAAAGGATGCTAATTGCGGATTGATTTGAAGGAGCGACGGCCCTATCTGCATTACTGTGGAGTGTGTGTCTGGCACTCATCTCTCCCTCTCTGTCTCTGATTAAGCATTGTGTATGCTGTTTATTTAGCTAAACCACAGGCTAAATTCAGGTTAAGTGAGTAGGGAGGCTGGCTGTTGAGGAAAAAGGTCCCTCTCGTTTCACCATCCGGAACGAGGATGATTTAGAGGCGCAGACAGATGTTCTTGACATACGCAAGCTCGGAAACGAGAGCACATTGATTGCTGTGCGGGACAAATTAGCTTTATGACAATCATTGTTTCATAATCGTGGGGAAGATGTGGGTATTTTGAAGTGATGTTAGGATCTGGTGTCTGTAAGTGGACTGAGATCAGGTCTGGTGTAAAGAATAATGTCTCATAATGGAACGTGATATTTGCTTATTTAACACATATAAACAGGAACTTATTCATAATCTACTGTATTGTCAGGTTCTTCCATTAAAACTTTTTTTTTTGTTGGTAATGCTAGTCTATCTCACAACACGTACACAAATGTGCAAGATAATTGTTGACTTAAAATATTAACTTGTGGTCTAGGATATTAATTCCTAGCCATGTCTAATAATAATAAATAAATAAAAAAACACCATGACAACCAAAACCTCTGTAATAATGTACAGCTGGATGTTTTTTTTTTTTTTTTGGTTATGTAAAAGCAAAAGTTAGAGTGTGGATGATAAGGTTCTATGTAAACTTGTTATATTAACTGCTGATTTTTTCAATTGTTTCTTGAACAATATGGCACCAAGACAAACAATTTAAGCATAGACAAGATAAATTAGGTTTTGTGGATAATAGAGTTCGTTAATGGAAAAGGAACAAATGTTATACATTACGCTTCCACTAAGTTATAGATTGAAAAGCCACTATCATAAAAAAAAAAAAAAAAGACAAAGCACATCATTTGAATTCAATTTAGTTAACCGATGGGTGTTCGAGTCAAACCAGGATTTTTTATCGCACAGAATAAGAAAACACAGTAAAGAGAGTAAAAACTCCCTTTATTACGCTACATAATCCCCTGCTACACTAATGCACTTATCCCGGAGTTTCACCAGTACTTGGATACCAACAAAGTAAAAACTTTTCTCAGCACACCAGAACCATGATCAGACTGGCCGGGCTGATTTGCTTCTGAAACGCTGGCCTCCCAGGAACTCCTTTAATGTGGAAACAGCTTCAGAACTGTGGCAATGACTTCCAGCAGAGTTCCTGTAATGTGCAAGCCTTGGTGAATGATTGTGTGTACAGTTCTCACAAACACATGCATCCGTTCCACAAGTTGATTTTTCAAAGATCACGCATTCTACTCGCTGAATTTTCATGCGAATGCCTGCAGTGATCGGCATTCACAGACGTGCGGCTGTCTCTAAAACGTTTGCTCCGTTTAAATGTTTTACTGCTGCTAAGAGTCTCATCAGCGTTCGGTGCTTGAAGTCTTCTGTAAATGTCAAATCGGTTTTATGGCTTCATTCAGGAGAAATTTCATCGCAAGTCCCAGTCTGACTTGTACGCCCCTCGTAGATTTAAATCCCTAATAACCTTTAAGAGAGAGAACCTTTTCTTCTCTGGTTGGGATTATAAACAATTATGGCGTACAGGTGTCGCGGAGTAAAGACAAACAATGCGTTTGTCTGTGTGTTTAGATGTTTAATATGAGCAGATTTTGTGAAAAAGACTCCTGGGATGTCTGCAGGATTACAGCAGGTACAAATCACAACAGGATACATGTGAGATTATCCAATTGGGCATAAAGTGCAAATCATAAAACATCTCATTACATCGAGATTATAGCATAAAATACCAAAAAATGATATCAGACTCTATAATTATGTATAATGGTATAATAAAACATAATTAATTCATTAGATCACTGCAGCCTTACTTTCCATTTACTACCCTTGTGTTGAATATTCCAAACAGGGGGTGACGAGCTGACATCACCAAAAAAGTGCCAGCCAAAAGACACCGTCATGGAGAGACTGAAACACATAATAACAGCCATCATCATTTCAGTCTAAAAATAGGCTTCTTGCATTTATCCAGGCACCAACTTTGACACCTCAGACAAATAGAGAAACGTGTTGGTCCAGTGGTACGTCCGAGGTTCTAGTAACCAGAAGGATGACCGTTTAAATCCCGGAACTGTCAGAGACCATGTTATTCTCTTGATCAAGATGTCTAACTCTAGATTTCTCCAACTCTACGCTTGGACTGGATTATATCTCAGTTGCATGTTGTATGCATCCTCCAATTATTAGTTTCATTTAAAACAAAACCATGCGGATATAGATCTGCACATCGTATACCATACAGTTATAAGGATGTAGTATGACATTTCATCCTGTTTATAAAGCAGAGGATCAACAGCAGGCAACATGGGGTATTAGTAACAAATTGAGGAAGAGAGGAAAGATGTCTGTGGGGAATAAACTGGGTGTCTTGATGGATTTGTCGGAAACCGTGAGCGAGAGAGTGAGCTCGTCAGGGCCAGAAATGAGCTGCCATCTTAATCCGGCGTGTCACGTCACACTCGGCTGTGTGTCTCTTGAAATTCAGCTGGAAGCAAGAGCAGCCAAGACCGCAAAGGTCGTAATCCGCTAGTATAAGCGTCGTGCTGACACACAAGAACAAATTTGCTGCTTCATCTTGCTTTCTCCTTTTGTTCTGAATGAGTTAATGCTTCGTGGCAGTTGGCTTCAGTGATCACGGATTGTGTTCTGCTGGTGGGAAACCCAAAAAGGAATTCGTGGCCAACTAATCAAGGGCCAAGTGGTGAGGAATACAATGAAAGAGGCATTGTGAAAAAAAAAAAAAAGTGGACAGTTGCGTGTGCCATATGTGGGAACGCATGAATATGAGTTTCTCATACATGCTTCGTTACAGGACATTAACAAGAAATTAGCTTTCTACAGTTAACCTCATTTGTCTTGTTGTGTGGTCCTTTTTAATATTGTGTCTTTGGCTACCCTGTCCTAACACGACATCCACCTACACTTCCTGACTTGTATACAGTATGTCCATTAACTACAACAACAACAACAACAAAAAGTGATGCGAAAGAAGGGTCAAGGGCCAATTTGAAAGAAATTACATAATCATCATCATAAAGTTGTCGTGTAGGGATAGAAATCAAGTTACAGAAGATTTAAATGTAGATTCTATTTAAGGTTTAAGCATTTGCTATTACTAATAATATACAGTATATGTTGTATTTTGCTAGCAAAGAATGAAGTCTAATTGGCTGTCCAATACATGTGGAGATATTTGATGAACAGAACCTAATTATAAGGCAGAAATATAAAAAAAATATATATATACAAGTCAAACCGAGACATGTGATGAAATTTTCATGAATTAAGCTGTAAAAAAAAATATTTTAAGGACAGTATGGTGATGAGACTCTTGGCTGTGGTAAAACATTTGAATGGTGCAAAAGAAGGGCGTATATCCGTAAATGACGATCCTGGCCGAGGTGGCTCGCAGGCAATTGCAGTCGTTCTTGTGATCATTCAGCGAGTGGAACACCTGATCCTTAAAAATCATCATTATCATATAATCGTAAGTTATTTGTTGTTAACTTGTAGACAAGACGCATCTGTCTGTGGGAACCGTACACACATTCATTCACCAACACCACTTACACATTACACGAACACGGCTGCGAGATATTGCCCCATACAGTCCTGACCTCGCCATTTAACATCGGTCATCGAGGGAGTTCCTGGGAGGCCAGCGTTTAGGACATGAAGCAGCCATCCAAGCGATTTAACATCGGCTATTGAAGGAGACATGAAGCAGCTAGTCAGATCATGGCATACTTCTAACTTTATATAATAAAAATATGTAAAACGTGATTATACACAAGCGGCACGGTGGTTAGTGGTTAGCGTGTCACCTTGCACCTCCAGGGTCAGGGTTTGAGTCCTGCCTTGGGTGCTCTGGTTTCCTCCGACAGTCCAAAAACAGGCAGGTTAGGTTAACTGGCATTCCCAAATTGTTCTGTAATATGTACCCTCGTGCTCCAGGCCTCCCGCGACCCTGTATACAGGATGAAGTGGTATAGACGACGAGTGAGTGAGTGATTATACACGGTAATCATTAACTAATAATTAATTAACTAAACAAATAGGTAAAAGCCTTCCATTGCATAATTACTGCAGTGATTATGATGTTTCAGTTGGTACCCTAACTGGTGCAATGATTAGCTTCTGATTTATTGAACAACCATGTCAGAAGTCAAATCCTGTGGTTGTGGCAAAGATGTTATTCTGTTTCAGCAGGGTCAAGTTACTGTCCTGCATCAAACAAAGAAAGCGACTAAGCAGATTGTCGAAACTACTAAAGTTGGGTTGAGAACTGTAAAATGCATTATTAAAACCTGGAAGGATAGTGATGAACCATCAGCTTTGAGGAGGAAATGTGGTTGGAAAAACATCCTGTATGAGTGTGAGCTGACGACATGAATGTACTGAATGAGCAGGTTTTTCTATCAATGGATTTCTTTCTTCCCTGATGGCACGGGCATATTCCAAAATGACCATGCCAGGATTCATCGGGCTCCAATTGTGAAAGAGTGATTCAGGGAGACATCATTTTCACACATGGATTGGCCACCACAGAGTCCAGACCTTTACCCCATTGAGAATCTTTGGGATGTGCTGGAGCAAACTTTATGCAGCGGTCATCAATACAAAAAGATCTTGGGAATAAATTAATGACACTCTGGGCGGTAATAAATGTTGTGACCTTGCATAAACTTATCGAAACAATGCCAAAGCCTTAATGAAAGCAAAAGGCCATCCATTGAAATATTAGAGTGTGGGACTTTTATTTCCCTTTTTTGGCCGGGCAGTGTTTGTGAAATAAACATTGCTTTATTTCCATTTGTAAACCACTTCATTCATCATGTTTTGCCAGTTTGAACAGGAACCTGCATCAGACTGCAACTGCCTTGGAGATATTTACTGCTTCTGTCAATCTGTTTAGCCTCTAAAACAAACTTTTCGAACAAGTTTTCCCTTAAATGTACGGACACACAAGACAAAAATACAAAGAATGCTAACATTTTCCTCAGACGTGTTGGTAAATTGCTAAGAATAAACGTAGTACTTCTAGAATTACACTGCAATTACACTTAGCATCGACCACTAACCGAACCACCATGGGTTCCGCCATATTGAGAAATGTCAACATTGCATTATAGTTTTTTTGTATTCTGAGCTGTTTGAACATTTTTAGATACTGAATCGTCTCCTGCACTCCATTCTCTTTGCTATGTTTGAACAGTTTTTTAAGCAACGCCTTGTGGGCAATGCCTTCCTTGTCCTTGTGTTGACTCAGTCTCTCCAGCCACCCATGACTGCTTGAACCTCCATCACATCTTCATCATGCAGAAGAGAGGTCAGTAAGGGCGTGTGAAAGCTACACCACGGAATGACGCACTCGATTTCAGGAATTAAGGCATGGATCAAACAACCCTGTATCATTCGTTTCTATTTCGCTCATTTCGCACAAGGCATTATGGATGAATTTAGGCTTTTGTTCGCACTCAAAAGTTCTCAAAACACATGACGGGATCCTAATAGACAACTCGTGAGTTAACAGATGATTGTGATCTACAACGCAGAAGTTTGCTGTCATAAAGTCAGTTTTATTAAAGAGTTTCATTGACTGTCATTATGCCCTACAGTGAACGTCGCACAGACCCCTGATGAGTAGATTGTCTTTTCGCAGCAGGATGTCGTGTTTCTCACCAAAGGGCAGTAATTGAAACCATTACCTCATCCATTTGGTTATTCATGTTGGCTAATGGGATGAACAGAAAGTCTGGAGTCTCATTTTTGCCCCGCTCTCGCATTCTCTCTCTCTCTTTCCGTCTGGTGCCGTTTGTCAGCTTTAGATTACTTTAACATCTCCAATATAACGGAATGGATTTTAACTTTCTATGGCATGTGACATCCTTCTGAGCAAGCGAATCCTTCAGATATCTTCTACCAAATATCGAATTTTTCGCATAAACCGTAGCCGTGCTGAGGCAAAACGACTTTACTCAATCTGTATTACACCATTAATGTCCATTAAGGCAGTGCCTAACGATGATATGCTTGTATTAAAAGCTTTGACGAAGACAAGTCTTTTCAAAAGTAGGAGCTTTTTTCTAAGTAGGAGGCCGACAGTCCTCAGTGTGCTCGCAGGAGCTGCTAATGCTCTTACGCAATCGTTTATTTGGCCTCGCTATTCATTCCCGTAGGTCGTGATGCCGCTCTAAAAGCCCGTCGGAAAGCCTGTGGGTGTGTGAGATTGAAGAAAAATAACTCAATAACTAACTTTGCTGAATGGAGAAGGCTGAAAAGTTAATCCAACTTATGACCCAGTGAGTAATCCTTTTTTTTTTTTTTGCCTTTTAAACCAACTATATTTACCCACCTAGGCCTTGTAGGCAGACTTGTGTAACCACAGTCGATCAGTGAAATGCCAAATTAAAAATACAGAAGTCTCTAGAGAGCTTTACTGGATATAAAAATAAAGAAAAATCCAGAAAATTTGTAGCATGAGAGTTTTGTCACATTTTATGCAAATAAAGTCATAAGACATAATATTATGTACTAATAAATGCTTTTAAAAAAATCTAATTAAACTGGAAACCAGTCCAGGTTTATGGACAGATGCTAGTCTACACATGATAAAATCTATAGCTGAATTTCATCAGTGCCCATATTCAGGGTTCGAGATACACAGGAAATTAGACACATCTGTATTCAGACTTTTACTATAAACATGCGATGCAGGAGAGTGGGTGGTGTTTGCCTAAAACAAACGCAGTCTTACTTACATGTAGTTATAACCTTAAGGTGATTTCTTGGTCAATATAATCCAGATTTACCAGATGTATAAAGGCCAGCCTAACTGTTTGACAAGTTAGTGTATCCACAATAAGATGATCAAGATGTGTCCTTTTATAATCTGCCAAATAATCGAGAGCGGAAGCCATTTCAAGCGACTAATATAATAATTTGTGCTGACACTTATTTGACATCTAGTTCTCATTTTTATATCATCATCATGCTCCTCATTTTTTGTACATAGTTTAGTTTGGTGGCATGGTGGCTAAGTGGTTACTGTACGTTTCATTCCTGCCTCGGGTCTGTGTGCATGGAGTTTGCATGTTCTCCCCGTGCTTGGTTGGTTTCCTCTGGGTTCTCCGGTTTCAACTTGATTTCTCAAGGTTTCTCAACTTGGCACAGGATTTTACGCTGGATTCCCTTCCCGACGCAACCCTCCCTTTTTTGATCTGGGCTTTGGGACTGACACTGCATGCAGTGGCTGGGTAGTATGGTTAGGGGCTCGAACCCCGATCCTCAGATCCCCAAATCAACAAGCTAGAGTCTTAGCCACCTGAAACATCACTCTTTCTGATAAAAGTGTTGATATTGAGCCTAATTGGCAGAAACGCTTATACTGGATAAATAATCCTATCCATGCAATAATAATAACACATATCACAATTATAGTTCAGTTAAACTGCTAACACTTGCTGCATTGCCAAGCTGTCTTAAAGAGTCTATCCTATTAAAAAAACGGACAAAAAGAGCCATTATATTTGCCCTATTTTATCTAAGAAAGATCGAAAACAATTTCTTTTCCAAGAGCTATCGTATCTGTAAATACACGCAGCCTTTACAATACAAGGAAGATTCGAGAGGGTGAAGCTTTTCAAGCTGACCAATTTCCCATTGTGAGACTGTTGAGAAGAAACGGTCGTGTTAATGTTTAATCACAAAACCATCCCCAGACTACATGTGTGCTCTTCGTCTCGTCTTTCATTCACAACGTTAGTGGCCAGAACATCTGCTGAGACCATACACTGTAGGTTTCTTATAGTGCTTGCTCTGAACATGCTGGATTTAGCACTTTTGCCTTGCATCTCCAGGGTCCAGGTTCGATTCCCACCTCAGGGTTTGTGTGCATGGGGTTTGCATGGGGTTTGCATGTTCTCCCCGTGCTTGGTGTATCTCCTCTAGGTGCAAAAGACATATTGGCTAATTGAGGCTAATTGGCGTTCTCAAACTGCCTGTAGTGTGCGAATGAGTGTGTGAGTGTTGACCAGAGGGCCTACCACAGTCGTAAAAATGGGAATCAACACAATGGTCAACATTGGCCTCCACAGTCCCTAGTTGGACTACAGAGGTTCCTAAATGGACGGAACATGCTGTATGCCATAAAGCTGTTTTCCCAGAATCCTGCTCCTTTACTGTCCATACACAGGAGGTTTTAGCATTTTATTCCACTCCTGTAAAACACTAATATCTGTGGGGGGAAAAGAGCTTAAATGCATATGAATGTATTACCATGTAATTATAAGCCTTTTTGGGTTTTTCAGCCGAGTGAGGATATATCTCACACTCACACTGACAAACTGTGGGCAGGCTGCCTGTATTTACTGCAAAAAACAAAAAAAACAAAAAAAAACAATTCATACCACGCTGCCACACAATTATACATAATTATTGCAATTAGCATGGGTGAACAAAAAAGGCTAAGGCTAACGAAAATTCATGATCTTGTAACAGGGGAAAATGTTTATAGCTTTTCTTTTTTAATTACATGTCATATCATACTTCATATCTATTCATATGCAGTAGTTCAGTAACTATTATAATTAGACTGTGACAGCATTATGTTAATGCCAAGCTAGCAATAGTGCTTTTATGTTTTAGAAAATTACAAAATTACTTTTTTGTTTTAGTAATTCAAGCTTAATATACAGCCAAATAAAGGCATTGACAGACATCTATCGAACACATTGTTTCATAGTTTTACAGTAAATATTTCATTAACAGTTTTATAGTTTACTAGTGTAAGTAACCATCAACCAAATTTGTAAAAATTTGTAGGTGTTATTATTATTTCAGGTTGCAGCACACATCTGTCTGGTTTTAAACTTCCTGTAGAATAAACATATATTGATCTGTTCATTCATCTTTGAAGGTTCAGTTTTCATAGTCTACTTTTATTTTTTATTTTTATGTAAGTTGTGCTGTGTCACACTTTTGTTTCTTTTTCTTGAGGATCTTGTGGCTTATACTGTAGGTACATTACTGTTGTTCCTGTGTCTTCTGCATACTCTGTCTAGATGAAGTTAATCTATCATGTTGATTGGCTCTGTTGAGTGAAGTGTATAGCCACACCCACCTCAAGGGAAAAACATTAGGAGCCAAAAAAAAAAAAAAGCACTAGATGACATAATTTGGCCATACCTGCTCATAACTTCACTTCTACTCAACATTCTGGTTCCATTTATGGTGCATAATTAATTTCAGCCAAAAACATAGATACTGCCAAAGTTTCATTAAATTCTGTTCAGCCAGTTTTGTGTGATGCTGTGACAAATTCCTTCTGGACAGACATACAGACAGACAGAAAATTTTCTGAGACTGATTTCAAGTTCTGACCAACTGATTTAACCTCTCTTTAATTTATATAGATAAAACTTTTTCAGTTAACTTGAATTCTGGATGTTCAATTATAGCTACGGTTCACGCTAAGCTAATGACGGCATGCCTTCCTCATGCTAGTGTTCCATGTGTCTTCAGAAAGCGTTCCACCTGCCCTGTTAGCACTATTGGCTTGTTTTGACTTCTGTTTTAGTTACACTAAGAATGCAGGCTGATTTGCTCACAGTTAGCTGATTCGTTCCTATGACAACCATGCTTCAGAGCCAGACTATAATCTCACATGATTGAAAACATGTTTTCATCTAAACCTCAGACACTGCAAAGCTAACCGCTAAAGCATGTCTCAAACAGATGCTAATTTCTGGATAAGATTTAACAAACCTGTAAGAAAATGTTGTTATTAAAAAAAATTAAAAATGTGCCATTCTCTACAGCCCCAATCAGCAGGTGCTATAAACACCAGCCTGCTTTTCAATCCTGCAACAACCAGAACTTGCCAACTGCAACAAAATATCAAATAAAACTTTTAACAGGCAAGCTCAACACACTCTTTATTAGCGAGCCAAGAGCTAGCGCTGGCACTGTTTTCGGAAGTTTCTGATCGAAATGACCTCAACTGCACCAGCGTGAAGTCCGCAACCGGTGCAGTTCCCTCCAAATCGAATGCCGTTAAAATATCGCCTCATCTCTTCAGTCCAAATGGACCTAATGAACCTGACTCTAGGCTAATGCTAACATGCTAATACCCGCTAGTGTGGTTTTGGAAAAAACACAAGTGTTACACACTTGTTTCTCCCACTTTCGTTCCGACGCTGGGTTCGGCCAAACCACCATGAGGTCAGTCCAAACAATTCTGTTTTGCCTAGTTACCGTGTCAGCTAACACTGTTTGAAAGAGTCACTCATTCCTTTTTGGTGGGAGCATGCTGGGAAAATGACAATCTGTGGGGAGGTCACGGTCCAAGGTGTCGGATAAATATGAACGTTTCCATTTCTAAAATATCCTTAGCCCTAATTTTATAGATGTTATAGAGTGGAAATAGTTATAGCCTGGCCACATTATGATGATCTAATGAGTGAAAATATGTTTAGCATTGGACTATTACGGTGATTATCATATTAGCAGTATCATAATCATTATCCGTATCACTTTGCGTACTAATGAAAATGATAGTCACTCGCTCCATTTCTGCTGTCGGCAAGTTTCATTCAGGACACCATATTTCAGTTGGATTAGCAAGACAAGCCAAGTGAAACAGGAGGTAATGCTAAGTTCAAAACCTCCAGTTGAGAGAACGACTTAAACACTTTACCATGAGTTCCACACATCATTAATGTAATACTCACCTGTTCAGTTTCTTCATTTGGAAGAGAGAGTCATCATTCACGCTTTGTCCCTTTATCAAGAAATTATGGAGATATGAAATGAGAAGTGTTAATGCTAGAGTTCCTACTGTATTTCTTATAGATTGCTTGCTTTGTTTCTTAAAGGTTCTGTGCCAAACCCTACAACAAAGGGTTTTCCAATCAGACAGTGTTTTTTAACATCACACGGAGTCATGTTCCCACTAGGTCATCAAAAAGTATAAGCAGTAAGAACTTGGAACACTTGGAACACAGTATAAACTGGGGAAGACGTGTGTAGTATTGTCTTCCTATCTTCTTTTTTGTCAATTTTCTTTTCAGAAAAAAATCCGATGAGGATGTGTTCGAAGCAGGATGCAGGAAGATAACGACAGCATTGACCACTTTACACTGTTTTTAACATTGTCTTCATTTACATATTGCAAGAATGTCACAGAAGGGAAAGTTTGGCTGACTGAGTTGTCAGTGGAATGTTACTGTGTCGTTCCTACGCCTAGGAAGTTCCCACATTGATCTATTCAGGCTTCTGCTATGACTATGGTAAGGTCCATGCCACATTGTAGAAGATGGCTTTAAGTTCATATTATGGTTTTCTGGTGCATCATGTTATCAGCATGTCTATATCACATTCAGGGAATTAATACCTCATTTCCACTACACTAGTGATGGTGACAGGTGCCGGTGCTGGTGCTCGGCCGGTGCTGGACTGGGAACCACCGAGAACCGGCCCGCACTTACACTAGACAGGAGCTCAGCGGGAGCTGCATGATAATACGTCACAGGCCACGCCCACTAAACAGAAACGAACTTGCCCGAAGTCAGTTTACTGGTTATTCTCCAAACTATGAAAATGTATTTCAGTATCCAAAGGCAGCTTATTCG
>JAQMYL010000013.1:14445729-14460309 GCA_030014365.1 Clarias pachynema | reverse complement strand
GGATCATATCAGAACATATCAGAAAACCCAAATGCACAGTTTACAATTACTGTATACTTTATGTGTGGGAAACACTGCTTTGGGGAAACAAAAAAATATGTGAGTCACACACAAGACAAATATACACTATTTCTGAGATTTAGAGGTAATGAGCCATATTTGAGTCACATTTGAGAAGATTGGGAAAACAGCTAAAATCTCATTCAAGTCTCAAAGATGGCTCATTTCTGCATATATGAGTTGCACACGAGACAAATGTACTGTAAACTATCTCTGAGTTTAAAGGTAATGAGCCATATTATAGACACATTTAAGAAGATGCAGAAAATGCCTAAATCTCATTCAAGTCTCAAAGATGGCTCATTTCTGTATAGGAGACACCCGCAGAAGCTGGAAGTTGTGCCTCATTGACCTCTACCCAAGACCCTAAAGCAACTTCAACAGTTCCTCGGGGTTGCGAACTTCTATCGTTGCTTTATCCGGGACTACAGTACAGTTGCGGCCCCTTTGACCACCCTGACTCGACCATCACCTCATCCATT
Source organism: Clarias pachynema (assembly GCA_030014365.1). NCBI lineage: Eukaryota > Metazoa > Chordata > Actinopteri > Siluriformes > Clariidae > Clarias > Clarias pachynema. The sequence goes on along the minus strand of JAQMYL010000013.1, from coordinate 14,459,767 downwards.
CGGACTCAATCCCAACGCCATCTCCGGCCTTCAAAAAGCTAACAACAACTATAATAAAGGTAACAATAACAAAGTTCCCCAGATCCCAGTTCGACTGACCACCCATTGGTTACTTGATGAGCGGAAAACAAATATGTCCAATCTTGAGAGATCCCACCCTGCAACTCACAGCACACTCCGAGAGGGTCTTAGGGGCAAGGCCTGAGGAGCAGGAGATGCCCCGGAGGCACAAACTGAACCCAAAGCATAGGTGGTGTGTTAATATTTTTTAATGCTGCATGAGTTTGTACATTTGTACATTTGTTCATTTGAAAAAACACTGTTCAAACTTCTGAGCTTTATTGTCTGTCTCAGGGAAGTAGTGCTGATGCGTGGAAATTATTTTAGAAACTGGTGATGAGTTCAGTGGGAATGCTTTTTAAAAGAAAATCAGTCCATAATCATAATTGCTTTTGGGCAATCAACTCATCAAGACAAAGCCTATCAAATTCCAATCAGCCAACTACAGGCCGTGAAAGAAAATAAAAAAGGATTCTGCATGTCTGTGATTTTTAACTACTGTACAATAGGACTAAAAAGCACAGTGTCTAAAAAGGCTAGACTAAACAAAACCAGTTTACCAGTGTTTCATTTTGAAAGTCATTTTGATTTATATTTTGATTTATTCTATTTTTTTATTATTTAGTTTTTTAAGTGCATCATTCTGAATTTCACCTTCTTCACATCGTTTTGGTATGTATTTTGCTGTTTATGCCTCTGCAATAAATAATAAATGTGCTTTTGACATGTATTAATGTGTGTTAATAAGGCTGATATTATATATGAGTGTTTGTATGCTTGTGGTTTTATATCTTACTACAGTAGACTGATGACGGGTAAGTGTTTGTATTGGTGTTTATTCCAGCAAAAGTGAATAGGACGTGTGATTTGGGGCATGTCCACATTTGATTAATGACAGTGAGACATTTATATTGGTGTCTTAATGACACCCTCAGTCAAGCAATGACGTTAGTTTTGGTGTTAATATGGTGTCTGGTGCATATGATGTATGGATTGAGACACACCCAGAGTTGACTTTTCGCTGAAAAAAGTATAACCTTGCTGTTCTTCATTCATTTGTTCATAAATTTTGTCTTCCAAGCAACTAAAAATTTGACACTGATGGAGCTTAAACCTTTTAATTTTAGATCTCCATTAAAAGTATGTAAATATGATTTATTTTAAATAGCTTGTCTGCATTATTATATACAAAACCATTTTATATTTTTAAGCATACAATGTTTTACTTATAAAACGGCACAAATCCGTATCTACAGTAACCCTACTGATTGTTTTCAAGCAAAGAGTTTTCCCACCAGATACTGCCTGTTTATTTTATTACTAAAGAGTGATCTGTGGAACTTTGTTTTATGTAGAATTTTTTTCAAAAACATTTTTTCTTATCGCTTTTTTTCTTTTTGTATGTTCCCAAGACATTTGCACAGTACTGTAAGTGAAACAGTTGTTGTGTTTTACTGAGCATGCTGGAGAATATGAGTTTTTCTGGTAACTTTGTCACACTTGCTCCTTTCTTTTATTTTTATCCAAAACCCAGAAGGCTACATTAGGTTTTTTTTTTTTTTTGAAAGCTAGTCTGTCATGTGATACAATATGGACAAACGTATTTGGCCAAACCGGCAATGATATTGTATTAAAATACACTTAAATATGGAGTTGGTCCCCCTTTTGCAGTTATAACAACTTCCTGGAAGGTTGTCCACAAGATTTTCATTCATTCTGTAGAGCATTTATGCGGGCAGGCATAGATGTTGGAAGAGAAGGTCTGGCTCACAATCGCCATTCCAGTTCATACCGAAGGTGTTCAATGGGGTTGATGTCAGGGCTCTGTAAGGGCCAGTCAAGTTCTTTCAGACTGAAATCATGTCTTTATAGTCCTAGTAGTAGCCATAGTAGCGTTGTGAACAGTCATGTTGGAATAGAAAAGGGCCTTGGCACAAAGTTGGAAGCACAACATTATCCAAGATGTCTTGGTATTCCCTTCACTGGGGATAAGGGGCCTGAATGAAACACCTGAATTCAATAATTAGCAGGTTTGGCCAAATACTTGTCTATATAGTGTATTGTTGCCTTTTCTCCATATACTGTAGTATATGGTGCTTTCTTTACAGGCATGCAAATATTCTTCTGTAATGTTATTTATTAATTCATTCTAAAGTACTGTTAGGAAATAGTGAATGATTTTGTACATACTAATTAAGACATGATAAAACATATATAACACAATTTATACTAAGATAATATGGCGCCATAGAATTTTGCACAGTGCTGTATAATTGTGTTCAAAAATTCGGTTTCCTAATTCAGAATTTCTGGCAAGTATTGCAGTTTTTCAACTCTTACAGTAGCTGTTTAACATTTAATGTAATATTGATGTTTTATATGTTTTTTATATACATTTTATTATTAATTATATTATATATTATTTAAAAGTGGATGAAAAAATTAAAATGTGGGATAGTGGATTAAAAAGTGTTACTTAACTAGCCATTAGCATGGACTTACAAGAGCTACTGTATAGGCTAGTTAGGCAACAGTCCTGTTTGAATTCACTGTTGTGGATAACATTTAATATAAACTTGATGAACAATAATGCTATGAAATGTGGAATCTAACTATACGATAATGTGATTGCTATCAGCTAATTAAAAAATGCAATTTGCTGTATTATGAGGTATCAAGTAATTCGGAAAGTGCTTTTTATGAGGGGTGTTCATGTCAAACTGGGACTTAAAATTAAAATGGGATAAAACTTATCACTTATCACTCCACTGCTAAAACAATGCCTTCAAAACATTTTATATCACAACCGTGAATGACGATCCCGGCAGAGGTGGCTCGGAGCCCGGTGCAGGCATTCAAGTGAAAATTCAGCGAGTGGAACACCTTATACTTGAAAATACATTGATAACTTGTCTTCAAGTTGTTCAGACAATCATTCACCAACCCCACTTGCACAGTGTATGATCTTGGCTTGGGAGATATTGCCACATCCCCCATGTGGTCCTAACCTCACTCCAAGCCATTTCCACATGTTTGGGCCATTAAAGGAGTTCTCGTGAGGCCAGTTTTTAAGACATGAAGCAGGCAGCCTGATAATGGCTCCAGTGTACTGAGAAAACTCTACCTTGATGGTATCCAAGCACTAGTGCAATGCTGGGATAAGTGTATTAGTGTAGCAGGTGATTGTATACAGATATAAATGTTTTTTGTTTTTACTCTTATAACTAAATTTGGTTATTCAAAAGTCCCAGTTTGACTTGATCACTTGAAAAATGGTAACCTATACTGACAGCACATATACATGCACCTGGTGATGACATAGACGGACCTGAGTTTGTACATAGACGGATATGGGTTAATAAAATAATTGTGGTTTGTGAAAACAAGGTGTTGCTTAACTTATCATGAAGTGACATTAATATCAGTTTTGATATTGACAGAATTTGAACTTATGTTGTAAGTGTAAGGCAGATATTATCTTTTACAAAGTACATGTTCTATTGTTCTTTGCAGTGAACACCATTGTGAGACCCATTGTGACATCCCATAATATAATTTTCCTCTGTTACTTGAGTATTCACATTGTGTAGGATGGAATAAAGAAAAATGCTATCTTATCTTATTCTCTGTACGGCTTTAGTCTACGAAGTGGCAGTCTGAGTGTCTTGTTTTGGTCTTCTTCCCCTTTTTTCCTCACCAGTGAAACAGAAAGGTTTTGTCTGTACATTTGTCAGAATTCCCACTGTGCATACACTGGAGGACCTAAAACCACTCTGAGAAACATTTCCGTCTGTCCGCTTTTTCGGACGAATATAACGCTTTTTCCCTTGAGGTGGGTGTGGCTATACGCGTCACTCAACAGAGCCAATCTATGCAATAGTTTACTCTGTATAGACAGAGTATGCAGAAAGCATGACACAGCATGGCTTACTCCAAGAAATGGAAAGTAGAGTATGAAAACTGAACCTTCAAAAATGATTGGACAGATCATGGTATGTTTGTTTTTTCTGCGGGAAGTTTAAAAAGAGTTTGTCTCAAATATTCTGAAACCAGGCACCAATAACAAGCAGTAATGAGAAGCGGCACTATGAGATAAAACACGAGTTGTTAGAACAAGCATATCTGTAGCAGTCCGAGGTGAGGGTCATGTAAAATACCCGAACTGAGAGCCCAGTGTTATGCGCTAAAATAAAAATGTTGAGCATCGCAGCATACAGTACAGCACCACATAGAAGATAGAAGATAATTTTTTATGAAACTTTCTCAGTACTTAGATATCTGCCTGAAGTTTAGCCGGCACCATAGTATCATTACCACAATTATTTTAGGTTAAAGAGAGGTGATATTTTATCAGTGTAGTACATAAATTTAATAGTGTATGCTTGGGACATTTGTACAGAAGATAGAAGTCAGGTAGTATAGGGTGTGTGGTTCTTGCTCAGCATGCTGTCCATTAGGCAAAATTGAAAACCACAGCATCCTCTAATGGCACCAACCCTTTTCCTGTATAAAGTGTGAAGTGTCCAACATACCACACTTCTTTTTTTTTTTGGTAGTAATCTTATTTTTTGATATTACACGACACATCTCAGTTTCACAGTGCTACCTCAAAAATGTCCACCAAATACACCGTCTGAGTCCGTATTATTCACTACCGACCGTTTCATTGTGTCATCAGCTATCCGTGTGCCGTCCCCAGACTCATCTGCAGTCATGTGTAATAGGAATCTTCTAGCGTGACAGAGCGACCCTTCCCAGAACATTCGGGAAGCTGGAGGTGCGAGTAATGGCTTCTAAATGACTCAGCTCACCGCTGCGTTTTTAACGCTCCGGTGCCTCAGGTAGGAGACCTCGTTCCGAGAGGAAAATGGAATTTGCTGCTATCTGCGAGGGGTGAATGGAAGAAAGTGCGTGCAAGGATGAATGACTGGCCACATCGGGCCCGTTACTCATTTCACACACTCGCTCAACATGTTTCTGTCCTGTGGTTCAGCAACTTAAACTGAGCATCAGTAGACTGTCCAAACTACACAAGCTCACAAACACAATAACGTTCATGCTTGTTTAGGTGTATAAGGTCTGAAACCACAGATCTCTTTATTAAATCTACATACTTTGGTTGTGTTTATGGAGCAGAAGGCTGCCACACCTGAAGCCCCACCTTCTTCCTGGATCACCTCACATAAACATACTTTTTCTACTCATTGTGAAGTTTCCATACCTGCCATCTTGACTTCTCCTTAACATTCTTCAATGGCGTGATCTAAACAAACCAAGCAGAAGCCACCCAAAAACCCAGTGCAAGTTCTCTGAGTTCTTTCCTTAACTTCATAAATTCCATTCAAGGATGTGAGCCTGGTGTCTGTCCATGGAACATCTAGCAAAAGGTGGAAACCCCATCCCATGACAAGGCACAATATACACTGACTTGTTCGGACCTACAGTAAAAACTTACCTAGCAAATGATGGTGTATAAATTAATTGCATTTCACATTATGCGGTACTGTAAAGATGTACAAACAAATGCTTGATACTGGCATGTTTTACAAGGTGGGAGGAAACCAGAGAACCCAGAGCAATGTCAATCTTTAACCAGACATTCATCCATTCTCAGAGTCCTAGGGTGTAGTGGTTAGCAATGTGGCATCGCACCACCAGGACTGAGGGTTTGATTCCTGACTCGGCTCTGTATGTGTGGAGCTTTCATGTTCTCTCTGTGCCTGGTGGGTTTCTTCCATGTGCTCCGGTTTCATCCCGCGGTCTTGGAGGTTAGTGCAGATTAATCTTATTGGCATTTCCATACTGCAAATGAATGTGAGTGTGAGAGTGTGTGTGTGTGTGTGTGTGTGTGTGTGTGTGTGCCCTGCAATGGATTGGCACCATGTCCAGTATGTACCCCGCCTTGTGTCCTATGTCTTCTGGCATAGGGTCCAGCTTTTTGCGACCTGTATAAGCGGTATAGAAAATGAGTGAATGAATGAATCTGATTTGTTGAGAAAAGGTAAAGGCTATACCATTTAGCTCAGTCTACTATGTTGTAAAAAAGGAAAAGTGTCACATCGACTAAAATGACCCCATGGAGAAAACCCACTGCTGCTAAAACTGTACAAGTCGATGCCAGTTTACACTTCTGTGCGTTCCACATTTCCCATTAACTGTGTGCGAAATAGAGTTCCTCATTGCAGGGGTCCCTCCGGTAGTTTACTCAGTCGGTCCTGAAGTGCTGACTCCCTTTGTTCGCTTCTCTTTCGGAATAGGTGAACGTGTAAGGACGTGTGCTTTCTGCTGCTCTGGCTGTTTATTTTGATTAGCCGATAGATTTGTCGACACGGCCGTCGCCAGAAAATTGACACAGCAGGTTCGGAGGTCAAACAGACACTGTAGTGTGAGCTCACGCAGCACCTTGGTTAAGGCCTTGGGGGGAATGTCGGAGATTGTTTTTTTGTTTTGCTGGGGGAGGGGCGGTCTCATGGAGTTTCAGAGTGTGCAGTGTTGCTTGAGGCTTGAACAGCAATAATAAAAAAAATGTCAACTATTGGATGGCATTGGGCAGCATGGTGGCTTAGTGGTTAGCACTGTAGTCTCGCACTTCCAGGGGCCGGGTTTGATTACTGCCTCAGGTCTGTGTGTGTGTGGAGTCCTTCCGGAGTATCCTCCGGGTATTCCGGTTTCCTCTCACAGTCCAAAGACATGCAGATTAGGCTGATTGAAATTCCCAAATTGCCCATAGTGTGTAAATGAGCATGTGTGTGTGCACTTGGATAGATTGGCACCCGTCAATCTATGGGGTCTCCAAATCCAGTCCTGGAGGGCCAGTGTCCAACACAGTTTGGTGATTCTTCTTCTCAAACACAGCTGATTTAACTAATCTGTTAATTACTAGGTTCAGTGGGTGTGGTTAGGTGTTGGTGAATTACAAACTGTGCTGGTCACTGGCCCTCCAGGACTGGATTTGGAGACCCCTGATAAAGACGATGAGTGAGTGAGTAAGTGAGAGTGAATGGAATAAATTGGATTTCTCTATAACCACAGTCTTCTGATTAAGAATGCATAATTGTAATGTTTTAGTCATTTAGTCATTAGTTGTTCTCCATGTTTAGAAACAAACATTTTTTGTCAACCAAAACTGATCAGTTTTATTCAAATAAAATTGAAGGCTTTTCCACCTTATGTTCACTGGCTTAACGAAAGTTCTATAGCAATGACTGCATCTTTTAATGCATGTAAACTTTATAAAAGTAAACGAATTTCATATAATTTATGATGTCATAAAATCTAGTTCCTCTCGTTATAAACAGATATAAGATTTTTTCAGACATTTGACCTTGCTGTGATCTTGATCCTGTTCCCAAATTTCATCAGTTCATTTGGCTGGTTACAACGATGGATTCTTATAAATCCTACCGACATTTAACTACCTGGTCTAATGAGAGCTGTGGATGAACTAATGGATTTATGGGCAACCGACAGTAAATAGGAAAATAAAACCTATACTTTGAAAAGTTTACTCATTTCGGCTCATTTACAGTAGGTGCTACGTTAGCTTTATTATCTACGGTAAGCACTGTCGCCTCGTATCTCTAGGACTGGCCGGTTGAATTTCACCTCCAGTCTCTGTGTGTGTGTGTGGAGTTTCCACAGAGAGAGATGTTCCAGAGCGAGAGAGAAACTGTCATTTATTTCCTACATCAAGGGGCAAGAAAGTTTTTTTGGGAAGTGGGAGGAAACTGGAGAACCCTGATGAAACCCATACAAACAGAACACCACCCTGGAGCTGTGAAGCAGCAACACCACCTGAAGTTCTTTCACAATGTAAAAATACTTCATAAACTTTGGTGATGTTGTATTACAGCTAATAATGTTCTCTGACCTGAATGGGATCGAGCGAGAGAGAGAGAGCACAGATGGTCAGTTAGTGGAGAAGGTGATACTGGGTCACTGGCTAGTAGCAGACAAAGTGATATTAACCTTCAGGCTAATGCTGCACTCACTCTTTCTCACTCACTCTTCATCGGCCTGTTCCTCCTCCGCTCTCTCTCTCTCTCTCTCTCTCTCTCTCTCCATCTTCCTCTAGTGTTCGTTTTTCTTTGAGCCCACATCTTTATCGCCCACTGTCTGCACCTCTCTCTCTCTCTCTCTCTCTCTCTGTGTAGGATGTGTACAACATACAACTATCCAAACTGAGAAAATATGCTCCATCGCTCCTGCGAGAGCTGCTCGTATATCAAACAGAGCGAACGTGAATAAATCAGTGTGTAGCCATAAATGTATAATGAGCTATGGATGAATTCGCCTGCAGCTGCTGAGATAACTTTAGACATTTCAGTTGCTGAACTTGTAGGGAAGTGTAAAACCTCTGCAATTCCTCACTACTGAAGGCGCTCTGCTCGCTATGAGGTCTCCTGTAGGCTTGGGACTGTTTCTTGTATATGTACAGTATACTGGATATACTGCACTGCACAACTGTCGAGACAGTATAAGAGCTGGCTCCCGAAACAAGAAATGGCAAGGGCTAATATTACAGCCGTAAAAAGTCGTAAAAATGTGTTCAGTATGGTTTTAAGGAAACATGGTAGGGGTTGTGAGTTCAAATCCCAGCAATACCAGAAAGCCACTGTTGGTCCCTCGAGCACAAAGCCTAAACCCTAAATTACTCAGTCTTCGGCCTGGATCATGTCTCGCGTGACTGAAAACGTCTGGCAAATAAATAAACCTCAGCGGATGTGGATTTCATCATTCCAAATGAATTCACGCAAAGTCCAAGTGGGGAGGTTTAGGGTCAGCGTCGCCCTAACGACAGGAGACGTGTGGGTCATGTCAGAGGGTAGTGCAAGGCTAATATTTAGTTTTAGGGGTTTAGAATTAGAATTAGACATTTGTGTCAGGAAGATTTTAGATTTTTGCTTTACGATTTACGTTGGCCGTACATCAAACTTGTCAAATAAAATTTTATTTTCATAAGGTATAATTTTTCATGATTTTAAAAACACATCCATTTTTTTGTTTTTTTGTTTTGTAGCTTCAATGTTGGATTGAAAAAGTATGTACAGTTTTTTTTTTTTGTTCTTTATACTGTGGATTAAAAAATAATTGTATGCAAAGGTTTTAAGGTTTAATTCTGCAGATTTGTTTGATTTCTGAGATGAAAAATCCCAGCAAGCAAAGATAAATGTAATTTTACCACAAAACTATTATTATTATTATTACTACTACTACTACTACTACTACTACAAGGGTGAGTCAAAAATTTTCCGCACTCTGACTGTAGAATTTATTAAAATAAAATTTTTGAAAAAACAAACACCATTTTTTTACATAATCTTGTTTTTCTATACACTTTGTCAATCTGTCAACAAGCTTTCTCATAAAAAAAAAAATAATAAAAAAAAAGAGCCATGAATGCACCGCTGTCTTCACTTCTTCATCAGAAGGAAATCTTCTTTCTCATAGGGCTGCTTTCAGGAGACTCTTTTACCCTGAAGTTTAGTCTTCAGCTCTTCAATAAGCGTCTTGATTGTTGAACCTTTTTCCTGATAATGTTCCAATACTGGTCCTTGAGAATCCCAAAAAAATGTAAGCTTTAATGTCGGCATTTGAATTTTTCTCAGTCAGTGATTGAGGATGTTTACGTTCTATTGGCTCATAGTGATGAATCCGTGTCACGTCATCCATAACTCTCTTTAAGAAACTTTTATCTTCCTTAGAGTATCGCTCCAAAGTTTGTTTGCAGATATCCAAACGCTTCTGTTTATGCTCTTCCATGAAATGTCTCTGCACCAGATACACCCCAAAAAAACGAAATTCGGTGACTGGGGAGACAGTAGCCTTGAACAAAAAGCGCTGATGAGAAAGTTTTAAAATAACTGGAGTGCGGATAGTTTTTGACTCTTGTGTTATTAATATTATTATCATTATTGTCGTGATATTTTTTCAGTTGTCCACCAAGCTGTAGGAAGGAAACAGCAAGGTGAAACGTCTAGTGTGATAATCCATTGGTCCACACTACCAATGCTCATAAATATGTCTAATAGTGCGGCTAATAATATATGGTTCGCTTCTCAGCCAATATTTTTTTTCTCCTGACTTTTTAAAAGCAGAAAACTTTTCATCTCTCATTGAGACACTGAGTGGTTTTGTAGGTAAAAATCAGGGATTGTTTGCATGAGGTCTAGATCTTCTATACCTTCATAAACACTTACCAACAAGCTGAAGACTTCAGCCATATCAGCGTCTCACAACCTCCGGGTCCCTAGCACAGAAACTCTAACCCGTGATCCTGCACCGTGCCGCGTGACGATGAGACTACAGAAGAAAAGCGGGACTCTAATTCATAACACTTACATTTTTTTTTAATAGAATTCATTTATAACAAATGGACCTTGAGTCAGCAAAGACCTGCTCGTCATACAGACGTCTTCCGCCACCAATAGAACCTATGTAAGAAAATAAAAAGCACTCCATTCATTCAGAGAGGGGGAAAAAAAAGAAACAAACAACAACAGAAAAGAAACGAAAAATGCGCTTACAACTAATCAGAGGTAATTTTTTTTTTTACGATTCTTTTTTTTTTTTATCAAGCCATTTTTTTCTTTTTTTTCCTTTTTTTTTTTTTTTTACAATTGAATTTGTTAATTTCAATCTATGCATCCAGACGTGAGATAGATAGAGAGAGAGAGGGCAGAGAACACCACGTTGATTTTCCGTTATGACACTTGTCTTGAGAAGGGAACAAAAAACAAAGAAAAAAAAAATCTCCTGCTGAAGATCCAATGGCACCAGTAAGGATGCTGTTGTTTTTTTTTTTTTTTTTTTCCACAAACGTTTTTTTTTTTTTTTTTTTTTAAAGTGACACCTTTTTAATCTTTCCCTCCCTCCCCACCAGTATGTGTTATTTACATACACACAACATGAACGCTGAAGGAGAATTCTTACAGATGCTTTCAAGTAATACATTATTGGGTATAGAATCAATAGGGCAGTGCATAGTACAAAGATAGAGAAAGTGCAATTCTTCCTACCAGGCCTCCATTGGCCCTCTGCAAAGCTTCCCATGCATATTGAAATAAGGTTGAGGATGGAAAAAAAAAAGCAAGGGAAAAAAATAACAAAAAAAAAACAAACCAAAAAAAAAAACATTTTAAACACCCTGTTGAATACAGACATCAGTAAAAAATTTTTGTGAAAATACTTAACGATGACACTAGGTGGCGCTGACATGTACGTGAAGCTAAATAATAGCACTCTGAAGCTTGGCGGCGGTCGTCACGACGATGTGTAAGTTCGAACACAACTGAATAAGGAGAACGGTTAGAAATGAGACAAGGGAAAGAAAGCACCTGGAATGCACATCCACAAGCGTGACGATAAACACACACACACACACAAAACAAAACTAAAAACAAAAAAAAAATGTTCGCTATGTTACACGATAAAAGATCATCGAAGGTCCATCGCTTAGTACGTTACAAGATTGTCGAGATTAACGAAGCTAGCCCACTCCTTGACAACTCGCAGGTAAGAAAATTGCACGTAAAAAAAAAGCTATGAGCGCTAAACTCCGCCCCTACGGCTTTTCAAAAGCTATTTCTAGCTACCAGTTTTTCAATCCGCTCCTTTGTAATGATGTCCAAAAAAATCAGGTGTATTCGAGTGTACACTGTGCGCCCCTCTCTCCGGAGACTGTCGGGAAATAGCGGACAATTATTATTATTTTTTGCATTGTTCCACCGCGGCGGTTTGGTCTTCAGAGATACAGAACGAGCGAGAACAGCGTATCAATAAAAATAAACAATTTCTGGAATTCCTGCTGCGACTAAGCTGTGACGTGTAGTATACGACAGTCATACATGTTAGATGTACTAATTCACCTTTTTTTTTTTTTTTTTCCCCGTCCGTTCGCTAAGCCGGAGTAAGGCCTCTGTAAATAAACCGGGACCGATGGACATTATTTGCATATATAATCTGGTATAATGGAAATTAAAATGATAACATGATACATCGATAAATACTGGACTACTCAAAACAGTACATGGTAAATGAATATTATAAAAAAGAGAACAGGCATAAATATAAGGCACTCTAAATGCAAAAAACGTGAAAAAAAAAACATGGTGATGTCTTTGTACCTTGCCCTATACGATCGTGGAACGAGACGATGATTACGATGGCAGCGCCGCTTCGCCACGGTTTGACCTTTTTTGAAACTGAATACATGACACGACTTGCGGGCATGACGGCGTACTCATGTACAGTCCCTGTCTTCACCCAGATCCCCAGGAAAAAAATCTATAATACACCTATTTATTGCACGAGAAAAGATGCACTGAAGTGAAATACGATTTTTTTATTTTATTTTTCTTTTTTTTTTAACCTACCGATGTGCATTCCAGTGAACGATCTCTTTCAAAAAAGGACAAAATCTCATTGTGGAAACTTTTCATGTAGCATTTTATCACTCTAGCATTTTTTTACGTAATAATTCTCTAATAAATATTTCCATATTATATATATATATTTATATACTGTATATTTATATGAGCCGGTGTTTTATTTGAGATATATTCATATTTATATATTTACTATACCATATATATTTCACTCTCTCCCTCTCTCTCTCTCTCTCTCTCGATTCGGAGGCTCGTCTGTTAAACATGGAAGAAGCAAGATATTCTTTAGCAGCAACTTCATACTGTGCCTCCCCTTTTGATTCCACGGAGTCCGCGGAAAAAAAAAAACGAAATAGAGACGGTTGTGTACTGTATGTGACCACGGACAATTGACCCTGCATCAAAGTCAACCATTCGGTCAAGAGTTAATACAGGACCACAGCAAGTGCCATATATGACGAAAAAAAAAAAAAAGGAGAGAGAAGAAGAAGAAGAAGAAAACAAACAAACAAACAAACAAGTAAATCAGATGTACAGGTATATGTGTATACATTAAAAGAACTTAATAACATGAATGGAACGAGAGTGAGATAATACTTGGGTCAGACTAACATTGAGTGATTACTTGTTTAAAAAAAAAAAAAAAGGAAAGAAAAGAAAAAATTCACATAGTTTCAAAATGAATTACCGCTCAGTCGAGTAATAAAGTACTAAAAAACTAAATCAATAACTTCTTTATTCGTCTGGTGTTTGTACACTCCCCCTAACTGAAGGACGAACATTGGGACAAGATAGGGGTTTTATTATTACTATTACATACGTCCGTTTGTGTGTTTCTTTCGTTCTTTTTTTATTTTTTTTTAAATTTCCTTCACCGATCGATGCTCGTCGTCGATGAGATGAGACGCTCCTCCTCCTTGTATTCGTTCGTTTGTCGCTCCGTGACGACTCGTTCGTTTTAATGCAGTACCTTGTTTGTGTGTGTGTGTGTGTGTGTGTGTGTGTTTCATGTGTTTATGAATCTCAGACGAATCCTCGAAGCGACGTGGCGCTTCAGCAGTTCGGATACACGTCTGCTAGTCAGGAGTGGGAAGTTATTGGACTTTTGAAAGGGAAAAAGAGGACGGGGGGCGGGGGGGGGGGTGTGTTCTTGGTCCACCTGGTATTTCATAGGTTTGTGTTTTATTTAGCTCTTTTTTTTGTTTTTTTCTTTATTTGATTTGATTTTTTTTTTTTTTTTAATTTCCACACCCAACAAACGAATCATGTCTTGGACTAGGAGTTTTAAGAAGTACTTTTCACAAGCAGGAATTTTTATGGCTCAGAAGAAGTGACCTCTGGATGGCCTTCGGCGCTCCTCGGGGGTGAAGCGGACTCTTACGTTGCATAGTGATCGAAGCTTCCCAGGTACTCCAAACCGGCGCGGTAGCAGAACTGGTATTGATCCTGGAAAAGGAAACGGAGACGAGAGTGTCATCGGATGGGTTCGACTCCTAGGTGGCTGCTGGTCAAAAGTATTAACACAGCATGCAGTATGACATGTACAGTAGTTCTCACGGTGCACAAAACAGATGATGTCACTAATGAGTTTT
>JAQMYL010000013.1:14402739-14433503 GCA_030014365.1 Clarias pachynema | reverse complement strand
ATACCATGGTAGAACCATGTACCAAAGTATATACCATGGTAGAACCATGTACCAAAGTATATACCATGGTAGAACCAGGTACCAAAGTACAGTATATACCATAGTAGAACCAGGTACCAAAGTATATACCATGGTAGAACCATGTACCATAGTGTGGTACAGGTTCTACCATGGTATATACTTTGATGCAATACTGAATGTACCAGGATAGAACCATGTACCAAAGTCTGGTACGGTATGGTACAAAGCTATGGTACAAAAATACCTTGGTACAGGTACCATTGGAAACTCTGCTTCAAGTAGTAATCAAGTTCGGTGCTTACATTTATTACGTTATGTATTTAAGTAAAAAAAATAAATAAATAAAAAACATGCAAATATTTAGTCCTTGAACGTACCTTGAACTCCAGCTCCATCCCCGTGACGTTCTCTCCCGTCTCGATGTGGGTGAGTTTCTGGATGTAGGCGTAAAGGTTGCGGGCGGGAACCTCGGTGTTGCCGCAGGTCACGGCCTCCAGCAGGGCGTCGTGAATGAACACGTACTGGTCCTCCGTCTGCACCATGTAGTTTCTCTGGGCACGCATCAGTGTCACGTGGCCGTAAATGTCCACCGTCTTCTCGTGCTTGATGCGCTCCAACATGGCGTCGATCACGATGAAGCAGCCGGTTCGTCCCACGCCGGCGCTGGTCAAGAAAAGAAAGGATTCGCGCGGTTAACTTACTTTAGATAACTAAAAAGTATATGCCCAAAACTGACATGCTTGGTAAAAAGTGGGAATTTGCAACATATTGAACGTGAGAATGTTTCATTTTTTTGGCCTTTGCCTTTGTAGTTTATACTGTAATAAAAGATGATTTCTTTTAGTACTGTTGCTGCGGAAATGCTCATTTCTGCTAGTTGGAATGTTCAACGTTATTTTTGTCAACAGACTAACGCTAGTGTAACGTTACCTTCCCATAACTCTTCTGTAACTAGAGTAGCACAACAGGTGTATCGAGCAATTTTTCCATATCCACTTAGCATTCCCTGAGAGCATCCACACGCTCCGTGGGAAACATGCGAAGCTCCGTTTATCAAGTGTTTCGCTACCTGCTGTTGGATTGTAAACGCGAGGATCACATGTGGGAACACAACCAGTTGCATCTTCTGGATGCTCATATCTTGGAGCACTCGCACAGCTCAGTAGGGGGCTGCTAAGAGGGGCTTTTACCAGGTGCACACTTCGGGGGGTGCGTGTACAAATCATTATGTGCCTAAACGGTGCCAGCATACGCATTATAATCAGAGTGTGATTGCTAGCCAGGAGATGAGCAAACTCATTCATCTGCTGCTGGAAGACAGCGAGGGGAGTTCGCCGTGCCAGAGAGCAGTGAAAGCCTTACCTCAGACAGAGAGAGAGAGAGAGAGAGAGAGAGAGAAGGAGGTGTAGTAGGCAAGGTTTGGCCCGGTATGCACTGTAATCAGAGATGGTAAGAGATACTGCAGTGCAGCAAACGAGAGCTCCGCAATCGCTTTTTTCCACCTCTACCTGTCCGTTTCACGACCACATCCACCTCTAAAAGCTCTGTCTCTTTTTTTAGTGACTTTCATGAGGTTAAGTCTCTCTCTCTCTCTCATTTTTTTTTTCCCCTCGCAATGCAGCTGAGTTCGATTAGCTGTACTTCGATTAGCACTAGCGCTCCCTGCTAACGAGGCGTAATGTTGGGGAAATGGCAGCTGAGCCAGAGCTCTTCATTAAACGCGGCAAATTTCCACATTACCGTTCCGACCCTATAGTAACGTACTTCAGGGATTGATTGCTGAAGTAGCGAGCTCCGAGTTCCCAACGCTCTCGTTTCCTTGATGAGATCAGCGCCGTGGCTGTGCAGCGCTTCACCTTGAGCGTTTAAAAAAAAAAAAAGAAAAAAGAAAAAAAGAAATCACCTCGCCATCAATAAAGGGATCACGGGTCCTGGGGACTCGCGTTGCTCAAGATCTCTTTTTTGGAGGCATATGGTTGTAATCGTGATCTTGTCTAATGATACATCCCTGCTCTCACGTTCTCAGCGGATCACGGGGAAAAAGAGAGATAGATGGAGAGATTTGTTAATGAGCATCTGGTCCTGTCCTGTCCTTCTTGCTGAATGAGGAATCTGGCGAGGGACTCGTGCAGATATTTTTACAGTGAATCAGATGTTAGTTTTTCTGACTTCATGGGATAAAAAAAGGGAAAATCTTTCTCTCTATTTTTTTTTTCCTGCACATGGATTCAATCCGATCTAAAAGCACCTCATCACGCAGAGAAAACATGACGCAATCCCTCTTTTTGTTTTTTTTTAAACCACAGTGTTTATCTTTTTTCCTTTCTTTCTTCTTATTTGTGTCCCTTTGTCCTCTGGAAACGTGAGACGGACCGAATTCCTTCACTGCACGGAGTCAGAAATGTCATTAAGGGAAAAAACAAAGCGTACGCCTAGGTCTACAGAGGCTTTAAGTTCACTTCATTAACCTGAGCGGGACTCGTTTAGATGGCGCAGCATGAAATACCGAACAGGCAAAGCCGTGACGGTACGCTGTGTACAAACTAAGTTATGTACACCTCCGGGGACTCTTCTTATTTCTCGTTCTTCCTCGTTTGCTCGCTTCTGTTTTTCTTTCAGAAACCACTGACCCCTGTAACATCCAATCATGCCACTGGATGGGCTTTCCCATTTGCTGCCATAACGCCTGGCTACACACGTCTCTGAGCGGCAACAACACCGCACACGTCTTGGGCAGTGGCGGGAAACGCGCCTGCCATGACTTCCCGCTTTATAGCCGAGCAGGGAAACACGTTCTTGGATTTACTGCTCTCCCATATGAGAGAGAGCGCGAGAGAGTCAGCCTGTATGATTGATGCTTTAAAGAATGTCTGATTTCACATACTGGAGCCATGAGCAACAGCTTTGGATTTACTCCATGTCTGGGATCCTGCAGCCATGTTCAAATCAAATCGTCTTATTATATTATTTAAAAAATAAATAAATAAAATAAACGACACTCTGGTTTAATATCAAGCCTGAAGATCTTAAGGTGCATTGAAAGACCTGATGAAACGCGTCTTTTCAGGTTAGGCAGATGAGGCATTAAGCAGTGAGACATTCTTTTTTGCTTTTTGCATTTCTAGCCATGTGTACAGTATTTGGCTTCAGCCCAAATCCTAATGTTGGACAGATGGCACCTTATTAAAAGTGGCATCCAATCGATAGAGGCCACGTCACAATATGAGACTCTAGGAAAGCTGACGGCGCACTTCTGCGATACGCCCGCTACGGATGAGTCAGCTGAAAAAATGTGACGAACCACGAAATACAAATGACGATAGACAGGTGTTTGAAACAGCCTTTTTATTATTTCAAGGGTACTTTAAACTCGGGTCCGCTTGCCGTGCATGATGGGAATCCTGAGGATTAGTCACTGTATAATGAAATTTTTTTTTTTTTCAACATTTCTACAAAGAATTTCTCTCTGGGATTAATAAAGTAATCTATCTATCTATCTAAGTCCTGAAACGTCTGGTATTCATTACGATATTTGTTTTTGTTTGACAACAGCAATGGGATTATGGGTAATCTGAGAGAAATGATGCTTTGAAAAAAAAAAAGACAGTTTAGTGAGGAATGTGTATAAATATGTAAACATACACATATGAGCACGCACACATACACATATGCTGGTCGTTGCCCACGCTAAATATGTCATCAGTTATTTGGAGTAAATCTATTTCACGGGCAAATTCTCTTCCCTGCGCTCTAACACTTTTATCACTTATGTGTGTAAACACTTCCTCTCTCTCTCTCTTTCTTTATATCTCTCTCCCTTTCTGTCCAGCTAATTACGCCGAGAGCTGCGGGGGAGGACTGCTGGTTAATTACCACCAATCTTCTTCTTCTTTTTGTTCGGACTCGCCAATGCGCCCGCCCAAACGGCTTCGTAATCTCGGGAGCGCACGCGACCCGCCGCGCCGCCTCGACACTTCCCAACCCCCTCTGATGGACTGGAGGAAAAAGGAAATAAATAAAGCGCCCTTATAATCCCCTCCCACCCCGTGAAATGGCCAGCTGAAAGGAGCTGGAGATATGCTCCTGTGTTCTCTAAAGGACTTAAGGCTTGCAGTTTGAGCTCTCTTTATCTGATGCAGGCCAGAGGAATTAAAAGTCGCTGTCTAAGCATTGACATTAATTCCCGCATTCAGTGAGGAGAGAGAGAGAGAGAGAGAGAGAGAGAGAGAGAGAGAGGGTTTTTCAATTGAAAGAGGGTCTGCTGGGAGCACTAATTAACTTCTGCTTTTAATTCCTGACTAATCCAGTCTTCTTTTTGTCACTCTGCTAATGCAAGCTTGTTCCATTTCCTCTCTCTCTCTCTCTCTCTTTCTCTGCGGACTATGCCGGTGTCCATATAATCAGTAGTTTCATGTATCAGGCTTTTCCATCTATTTCCCAACACATCTCAGACAACCATTACAATTTATATGGAAGAAGGACGATCCAGTAAAAATATGGACAGACGGAGTGGACACAGACATTTTGTAATGTGTAAAGGATGACTTATTTTTAAAGCGATGGGGGGAAAAAAAATAAATTCACTTATAAATCGTGATTCTTTTTTTTTTCTTTTTTTTAACTATTTTTACATTTATAATAGAGATGAACCATTGATCGGTGATCAGAATCATCCTGATTGGCCTTTACATGTAAATGATTCTGTACAGATTGTAGAAGCGTCCGATTGGTGCAATAAACACGCATTTTTATGGCCTTAAAAGCCTTTGATCTGTCTTTTCCTTTAAACTCTGTGAGCAAATGAATTTCGAAGAGAGAAATGAATCAAAAATCATGTGCATTAGTACTGTATACTCGCAGCCTCTCTACCCAGGTGCTCACTGTCACGTTTTGAGACGTTTCAGGCGTTAAAATGTCACCGTTTCTATATATAATCCTACAGGTGGCGCACTCTGAACTATTTACACATTTTCATCCCGTGTGGTAGGAATGAATAATTTGCTGGTTATAACTTTTATTTATTTATAATGATTGGTGATTCCCATTCGTACTTTTTTTATGACGCACAACTCGAGTTAAGGAGAATCAAAAAAACTAATTTTTAAAAAATCTTGCATTTCATTTGAGCCACACATGAGACAAGATGAGACACATGGACAGAATGGAAAGGAATGAAAAGACTGTGATGGCTTAATGCTTATAGCGGTTCTTTAATTGCCTTTGCATTTACATTTATTGGCGCCTCTGATCTTGAGGCTGACGTAGCTAAGATTTAACGAAATGTTCATTCATGAGCTTATTAAACCTGGTCAATTGAAGCGACTATAATAAAATAAAATTTTAAAAAGTCAGTACAAGGAGGAATGAGTTGGTCGTACCTGCAGTGCACCACCATGGGCCCAGCGTCTGGAGGGTTACAGGCTTTCACTCTGCGCAGGAAGGCCAGGAACGGTGTAGGGTGCTCGGGAACGCCGTGATCAGGCCACGCCGTGAACTGGAACTGCCTCACCTCGCGCTTCTCACTACAGCCGCTCTGCAGGAAACACACACACACACACACACGATCAAAAATCTTGGACAACAATGCTTGACAAAGTACATTAGAGATGATTTTATCACTACTGAAAAAGTGTGAGAGAAGAGTGCTTTTCTGTTAGCTTATATTGTGTGTGTCTGTGTGTGTGTGTGTGTGTGGGGGGGGGGGTGGTATATGAGTTTCTGTGTGTGTAATGGAAAATGCTGGTGTGTTGTCCAATATTTTTGTTTCATGTAAGAATTATATTTCCTTCATTTAATTTCAGTAATTTTTGGAGGTTTTGGTTTGGTATGTGTTTGAGTTTTGTGGATTTCTGTTTCTATAGTGAAGCGAGCTCGGGTCTTTAATGGTGGTTAAGATTGCAGTGTGTGTGTGAATTCTTGTGTGTTTGTTATTATTGGTCTTAAATTTTAAAATGATCTATTTCCCATTTAATATTATTTTGACATTTTGATGATTAATGAACATTTTGAACCTTTTTGCTGTTTTGCGCGTGTGTGTGTGTTAGGAAAAATGCTGGTGTTTTTGAGAATAATGCCATTTGATGGTTGATAAATATAGAGAATGCATGCGTTTAAGGGAATATATATTTGTGTGAGTGTTGTAATGTTTTGTCATACTTTATAAAGAGCGAACGTCCTGACGCAGTAGGTGGCCAGCTCCACTGTGTCCAGCAGCGTCACCTGGATTAGACCGTATGTTTCTGATCCCCTGTTGGGCCAGTACTGGTCACACTTTACCTGCAAACACACACACTCACAATTATCCAAAGATCACTATCACAGGTTCAGCCGAATCAATGCTACACTCACACACGGAGTTCAGCTGAAATTAAATGAAAAATGAAGTGCGACAATCACATATTACCATCTACATTCCTTACACAATTAACCTAGTGATCAGGTTTACCCTGCCCAAATCCTCTCTACATACACACATGTTGTGGGCGCACCGTTGTTCCCAGGGACCAATGTTCCTAACCCTCTTATTCTGTTCGAGATAAATGCGATCCATTTCAAGGAGCCTATCCCAGGGGCACATGGGCGTGGTACACCCTGGACGGGGTTGCCAATCCATCACAGGGCACACACACACATACACACACTCACATGTTCATTCACACACTATGGACAATTTGGGAACGCCAATTAGTCTAATATGCATTGACTGTAGGAGGAAACCCACCAAGCATGGGGAGAACATGCAAACACCATGCACATAGACCCCGAGGTGGGAATCGAACCCGGACCCTGGAGGTGCTAAGTGACCGTGCTAACCACTAACCACCGTGCTACCGGCTTCAACTCTATTTAAACCCCAAAAGACAACTAACTGTTGTTATTTTATAAGGTTTAAAAAGTAGCAAAGTGTACAAATGATGAAAAAAAAAAATTTATTCCCTTATGTGCTATATACTGTAGAACAGGAGAACTCAGGACCTTTAACAGGGATAACACAGGATCCTAGAACTGGGGTCCATAGAACCCTGGAAACATAGGGATGATGTTCACCTCAGAGTTTGGTTGTTTTTCTGTTGTAGAAGCAACATTCGGGCTGGAAGCACTTTCAGTTACCTCAGAGTTTCGTTCTTCAGATCAGCTAACGCTATCTTACTAGCCAAATCCACACCAGGAAAACACAGGATTATCTCAGAGTTCAGCCCCAATTATGCTCCAATCACCCAGGATTACCTCAGGATTCAGTTTAAACAATGTTTAAGTTACAGATTCGGTGTAAAAGTAAACGTGTCCTCAGGATAAATCTTTCGAACAGCACCGTTTGGCACAGGAAGACGGTTTGAAAGGAAAGAGCGAACAAAAGGACGCTTCTGACATCAGGCCGTTTGTTCATTTTTTTTTCTTTCTGCTGACTCCTTATTTCGCAACGGAGCTGGAATTGGCGGAGGCACTAAAACAGACGGCGCTTTCTCTTACCCTGACAGACGCTATAATTACCAACCTAACTGCGTTTTTTTTTCTTTTTTTTTCCCAATCACATTACATCCTAGGCTTTATTATGATTACACACTGTTGTAGCCCAGCAAGTGCCCAATAAAACATTGTTCCATTACAGTACGGTTGCTGCCTCGCCAAAATGAGAGACGCAGACGCTTAAAGTCTCGGAGCGGCGAGGACGTGATCCGCGCTAACTATACTGCGCTAATAAAAGTAAAGGTGCCTATCGATTATAGAGGACGCTAAAAGCGCATTCATCAGGAGTAATAACACAAGGAAACTTCACTGGACGTGGCACAATTTTGTTGTTATTGAAATGCGAACAAATCATTTTAGCCTTTACGCCGAGGCTAAGGATATAGCTTTAGCATGCATTTAGATAATTTGAACAAACAGACAACGCGAAGCTATCAGGAATATGAACCATTTCCTTATACAGTATGTGTTGAAAAATTCTGAGTATAATTAGTGTTTTTCCTCGTGCTAGCATGCAAAGCTAACCAGGCTTCCACGGGTTCTGGCTTTATTATTGATGAACATTAAGTATGTGTCCACTAAAATAATGTTTAATCCATTTTAACACCATAGTATTTTTATCTTGTCACAGAAGCACAGAGTCTAGAACTTATGCCTCAGCAAAGCTTAGCGTCTTAAAGGTTTCGCTAAGTTTGAGAGCAGCACACACGATAGCGCCAAACTAGCTTTCTCATACTAGAAGCGAGTTATTAATTAAACTACGAAAAAATGCGAAAAAAACGTCAGTAAAGCGTTGAAAAAAAAGTCAGTTTGCGAAACATGATGCGTTGCGTCTTGCCTTGGAGATGAAATACGAAGACATCTGAAGACAAAACGACAGAAAATGAAAGTGATGTGTGTGTAAGAGAGCTCAGACTAAGCTAAAAGTTTTCTGACTCTCATGCGTTTTATTATTATATATAACAATGAAAAAAACGAATTTCCACCTTAGACTGACTTACCCTTGAGCGTTCCTCCAACTTGGTCATCATGACTATGTTAGCGCTGCGCTGCTCCCAGATCATCCTCCAGAAATCGCCAAAGGTCTCGGGCAGCGAGCCCTGAGTGGCGATGTACGCGTTCTGCTTTCTGTAACCGTCGATGTAGTTGGCATTTATGTAGTCGCTCCCTGGGATCCCTGTGGGGAAAGATCGCGTTTAGCGTGTTTAGCTGGCTGGCTAAGTTTAGCAGGATTCCAGCTTAGCGCTGGAAATGAATTCCCATTCAGGTTCACATTTTCATGCAGATTGTTCAGGTCACACGATCAGTGCTGCGTCTGGAGTCTGTTAATCTCCTGATTGTTGGCTTTCAAATGGCAAGCTGAGGCGATTCAATGAGCGAGTGGTAATTGAATGACATAATTCAATTGAATATGTGCGTGTGTATGAGAGTTCTATTTTGTTTGCAATTTGTTTCATGGTTTATTATTTTTTCCCCTCACCACTCTTTTTTTTCCCACTCTCTTGAAATGACAAAGCCCAAAGTCTGTGCTGCTTTAAAGGTCCCACATTGAACACAAAGCTAACACAGGTCTCAGAGCTTCCCCAAAGTGTACTGTATGTATTAATCCTCCAGTTGAAATTCCCTTTAGAGAATGTTTGTTTTCACACTTCAAACTCCCTCTGTTACACTCCTCTTTCAAATGCACTGTTTTATTGTCTATGTAAATGGACTAATGCCTCATTAGAGCTGAGCCGCTGTGGGGGGGCGAGGGGGGTGTGTCTCTTCTTATATGAGGTCACATCAGGGGAAAAAACTATAGAGTACTGTGTAAAAAAAAGTCTTGAGTCACCCCTTATTTCTTTATATTAAATTAAATGATGTAGATTCAATTAAATAAATGAGAACAAATGTTTTACTGTAACAGGCTACCCAAATATACAATTTAAAAACTGGTTTCTTTATGTCAAACCTCTGCAGCAACCTCGTTTCCCCTCTCGTCTGGTCCAGCCACTCAGCATTCAGCATCATCAGTATACTAAAGACCGGCCTGATCATCTGCACCTGTTTCTTACTGGTTCATGCATTAAATCAGATGCTTTTTATGCCTAAATGATTCATATGTCACTGTGTGGCTTAACAAACAAAAAACCCTCATATGAAATTGCTCAGGTACAGGGCCTGGACTGAAAATGATTATATTTAAAAAAGGAGAGACAAAAAGGTCTTCATGAACCCTGGAGAACTGCATTCTGAATTATCCTCAAAACTGCATTCAAAATGCAAAAAAGTCTGTCTCTTTGGGACTCAAATCCAAAATTCCACACATTTCCAACGAAAAAAAGAAAGAAGAAAAAAGCGCTTATAAAGAGCGTCCATCGTATGAAAGTAAATGAAATACAGTAGTATTCGAGGGTATTTATTTGTGTTTGTGGGACTAATTGAAGAAATAAGCGAGTGACTGATTGCACGAGTGACTGATTGCGACGTTAAACTCTTCGGTTTCGGTTCCCGCCGGCCGTCAGAGCGAATCTGCGTGTGGATGGACGGCTTCCTGCTGTGATGTCTGTACCGCTTCACACTAATGCAGACTGAGCGTTTAATGCCGAGCGTGTTTTTTTGGCTGAGCTTCAGGCTGCACGCTTTTATAAACCTACCCCGAGTGGCAGGACGGCTAAAACTGTGCCAAACTCGCATAATCCATATTCCTCCCTTTTGATTTTTTTCCCCCCTTAACCACACTTTAGACTGCGTTCCTGAGACACGCCACTGTCAGTCAAA
The DNA here is from genome assembly GCA_030014365.1 of Clarias pachynema. NCBI lineage: Eukaryota > Metazoa > Chordata > Actinopteri > Siluriformes > Clariidae > Clarias > Clarias pachynema. The sequence goes on along the minus strand of JAQMYL010000013.1, from coordinate 14,423,255 downwards.
GTTATCTGTGTGGACATCCCAATACTCCCTTTTAGAATAATATCTGTTTTTTAAACCGTGCCAAAATATTTTTCGCACCCTTCTCACTAAAATATTCATTAAGCAAACGGAAATAAGTGACGGTTGGAGGGAAAGGAGTATAGAGAAGACTTTTTTTTCCCTCCACCTCTTGCTTGATCTCTCTAAATGAAAGCCGTGTGGTCTTTTCCACAAGGTTGACAGCTAGTCGATGCTGGAGGACTGGAGGCCCAGAGCTTGGTGAAACACATGCTGCGGAGAGATAAAGCTCATCTGTCTGCATCGTTCGCTTCCAGGACTCCCCCGCTTGCTCTTCTCCATCCCTTTCTCTCTTTCTCTCTCAGGTAAATTATTCAGCTGAATTTAAAAAAACAAGATATAAGCTCTTTCTGAGCTTTCTCTCCATGTGTGCTACTCATTTTATTCTAATCCTCCTCTCTTGGTTGGAGCTGTCTGCTCTGGATTATGGACAATGGATAAAGACAATTAAGCTCGCTTTTCTTTTTCTTTCTCTTTCAAACTGTAATGAAACATTTCCGCAAAAAAAAAAAGAAAAGAAGAAAAAAAAAAAAACAATAGAACCTCTAGCATAAATTAGCAGCAGGAAGGTAAGAGGGGCAAAACTGAACCGTCTGGCACGTCAGTCAGGATTTGCTTTAAAAAAAATAAAAAACATACACACACACACATAAGTGCATTACAAAGTCAGAGCCAAACTTCAGCTTTTATAACATATTACAGTCCCACAGCAGCTGATGAAATTAAATACACGTTCCACCTCTAGAATATATTGAACCCCTGTGGAACCTCATCTTGATTAAGCTGCGGATTATGCATGGCTGATTGCGAACTTTTTAGGTTGCAGAACATTTGTTTTTTATGATATGAGTGGGCAAAGTATCATTCTGTAAAAATGATAATTTCGCTAATTATTATTATTGCAAATGTCTGCGTTGTGTGTCCCTGCGTTGAACTGGAGCCCACTGCAGTCGTTCACGTGAACATTCGGTGAGTGGAACGCCTGATCCTTGAAAATCGATGCAGAAGAGATGCATCTGTCCCTTGCACGGTACAGGGAGTTATTCCCACATCCCTCCCTCAGTCCTAACCTCTCTCCAAGGAATTTCTACTTTAGAGTTCCTGGGAGGCCAGCGTTTCAGACAAGTGTGTAGTCACCTTGATGGTATCCAAGCACTAATGTAACGCTGGGATAAATGCATTAGTGGAGCAGGACATTATATAGAGAAATAAAGATACTTTCTATGTCTCATAACTGTGTTTTGTTTTTTCTGCACAATCAAATGTCCCATCTATATTTATCCCAATGTAGTTATTCGTTATTGTAAATATTGCATTAGCTGTCAATAAAACAAGGTTACTTTTCCCACTTACTGTATTTTGTAGCTGCTCTTTTTTTTTTTACATTTAGACTCACAAAAAAAATCCCAGCATGTAATGTTACTGAGAAACCACAAACCCACCTGTCCTTAAGCCTCTCTCACATCACTTGTAAAAAGCATTGACAGACTCTTTACAAAACCTCTAAATGTACCAGAGCACCAACTGAACAATAAATGTATCGTTACTGGATCCTGGAACAAATGGAATAAAATTTGTAGAATGCTTCTATATAAACCAAGATCTAAATTAAGATGCACAGTCGGTTATATTTATTAGATTTACATCATCAGAGACGTTTGTCTGAAGAAGCTTAACTTTAAAAGGTGTACATAAGACAAAAAGCTTAGTACTTTTTATTCTCTTTTTTTTTTTTATTCCAATATTATAGAGCATCCATAGTACAAATCCTGTACAAGTTGTTACCATAGAAACGCTACCATATTAGAAAAAGGAAATAACATAAACCCGTGGAGAGAACAATTTGAATCCTCCTGAGGATACAACCTGGCACAAGTCTCAGGCCGGATGCCCTTCCTGAAGCAACCTTCCCATTTTTAATCCGGGCTTGGGACCAGCACTGCATCCATTGGCTGAGGTTTGGGCATTGGCTCGGAATCGAACCCGGGCTTCCGCATGGCAGCCCAAGACTGCAGCCCAATTTGCAATGTGAAAATCTTCTGCAACCCAGCCAAACCCTTTAATCACAACCCTCATCAACATAGAAGGCTAAGGCTACGTGCACTTTGCACGCCACATTGTTCACTTATGATTTTTGGATTTGCATGTCATGGTTCATGCTCAAAAGTGAATTTTATCAGACTCCAATGTGGACGCGTCTATGCTCTGAAATGGCAGGTATTCGAATACCGCTACGTCTTTGCTTGCAGTGTATGCGATTTAAGCAAAAATATGCTTGGGATTTTGCTCTGCAGGATGGCAAGCAGTTAGCCGGCTGTATTTGTTGAGGTCCAGGAGAAGGAAGAAAGCCAGACACCTTGCTTTAGCTGTTTAAGCAGCGATTCCTAGCATTGCTATGAAATCCCTGTGCTGCACAAATGTACAGAGGCAAAAAAGTCCCAAGAATTCGGATCTGATGATTGTCATTCAAGACGCATGACGGCGTATCAGACCTCTAGGACCACATCTAAACGTGATTCGGATTTGGTCTGAAAAACATTAGATTTGTGCGTTCAGACAGTTATTTAAATCCCATGGCTTTGTCTTATTAGGACTGGTTAATTTATTTTTAAATGTAAATACGTAATCCGAAATTACAAACCTAAACCTAATTACAAAATTGAAAATAAAAAAACTTTATATTTATTTACTGTGAATAACATCTCGCGTTCGACCTGCAGTAATTATATAACTCACTAGGGGGCTGCAGCTCAGGCTTTAGGAAAAGCTAAAAACAGTTCTTTTTTCCCCCCCTCCATTAGATTTAGATCAGTATGTTAAAAATCAGCAAGATCAGTAATAAAATTCCTCAGCAGAGGAAAGCTGTAGCCAGTTGGCCTGTAAATATGAGAAGGACTGCTCGACTTCACATCTACTGACCTTTACAGCGTCCAGTGTGAGATTTATGGATTCTCTCTCTCTCTCTCTCTCTCTTGCTCTCTCACACTCTCTCTCGACTGTTTTGGGGCTGTAACTGTATTTCTGGTAGGTATACACTCGATCTGTGCTTCCTTGCAATGACATTTATGTGGGTCTGTTTTGTGACTCTTGGGATGAACCCAGGGCAGTCTTTATGATCACCGCAGTGGATCTATAGAATCTGTGTGAGATTATCTAAATATAAGCTTAAATTAAATATTTAGCTTAATTAATAAATAATATGCGATCCAGACAGTAAGACCGAACATATGGGTCCAAAAAGTGAATTCCCTGACCGATACACAGCTACAGGTTGCATACGGTGAATGTACTGTTGGGTTCGAGGGAAATCCTATTCCTGGCTCCAAGGCCAAACGAGTTTGTTCTGATCGGTTTAACGATACACCATTAAGGCAAGGAGATGGCGCGTAAGAATGAAGTTCTGCCCCCAATCTGTCCCTCAACATCCCTAAACCACTGTTTTGTTCTACTTCATCTCCTGCCACACCTGGCTCAGGTAATCAGAACTCCACAGTCCGTGATTACAGCGCTAAACGCTGGAACAGAACAAAGATGGAGCCTGGCAGGGGGTCCTCGAGGCCGAGCTGGGGAGGAGAAAAAAAAAACCTTCAGACTGGTTCCTACTGCGCTGCCATTTGAAAATTTCCTGATTGCAAAACAGATTTCTTTCCTACTGTGTTTATTTTGTTCTGCCCTCCGCGTACTGAATCACAGGCAGCTCGAAAGCCAGTCGACGTCAGCCAGAAGCTCTGGCTAACTCTCGCGTGTACGAGTCTTTCGAATCAAAGCAAACACAGAGAGCCGCGGGTTCTCAACTCCAGATGTTAGCGTGCAATGCATCGGTTCCACAAATATGTGCGTCCCATCAGAGGGAAATCAATTCGGAAGGCTTAGTGAGGACAAACAGAGGGCTGCGTTGGGTTCTGGGATGCCATGAAGAGGTTGGCATGAAAGCTGCTATGTGGGTGATCCATGTAGAAATAGAAAACACTCAGTGTTGTGCTATACTGTATGGATGGGGAACGGGTATCTGTTTCGACGTTCAGTCTGGTTCATCGTCCTCTTGGGTGTACTGTTGCTTCAGCACAAAAGCATTAACATATTGAGCAGCATAGTATATATATGTAAACTGACAGCTAATATAGCCATGTAATTGCACATGTATTATTAATATCCATCAACTATGCTAGAAAATAAAAAAAATAATAAAAAAAAAAGCCTGAGGCCAGACATACCATCAATGGAGGAAAGCAGCACTCTTGAGTGGTCATAGGCGATGACATTGGCATAGCGGTTCTTGGCTTTATTTACTTCCAGGTTCGAGTGTTCCCAGGTAAACTGCTGGCCTGGATCTATAGACTGTAATGAAGACAAAAGACAACAATCAAATTGCACATTTTTTCCCCCACTTGTAGTTGGCAAATCACAAGTTTAAACTTTAAAACAGGAGTCCTGGACTTAAATTTAAGAAGATCCGGTCAGTAAAAGCCAAGGTCCGAATTTCACATTTGTGTTTGGATTCAAATCTCTATATATGCAGTCATTGTAAGTCTAGTCAAACATTTTCAGTAACTATGTCAAACATGCAGACAGAACTTTGATGGCCTTGTATATTTCCTTGTATTTGTATGGAATAGAAACAACGATCTTTAATCAGTTTTAGTGCATCTTCATTTGCATGCTGTTGGGCTGTGAATGAATGGACCCTTGTTGCTCTGGACAAAAAAACAACCCGTGTTTTGTCTCATAGTGGCGCTTCACATTGCTGCTTTTTATTATTGCCATTGCTTCGAAGCATATAAGACAAATTGGTTTTAAACTTCCCGCAGAAAGAATAAACATACATTGATTTGTCCGTTCATCTTAGAAGGTTCAGTTTTCATAGTCTACGTTCCTTTTCTTGGAGTACGCCGTGCTGTGTCACGCTTTTATTTCTGTTTCTTCTGCACACTCACAGTAAACTATCACATTGATTGGCTCTGTTGAGTGACGTGCACAGCCACGCCCACTTTGAAGGAAAACAGCACTAGATTACTGGTATATGAATTATTCTCATTTATCAGAAAAGCATCAGGGGTCGGAATAGAACTATCACTCGGTCCAGATCCAGACCACGGTCCGCTATTTAGTAATGCCTGCTCTAAAATTTAAGTCCATAACTATCCTGTTTTTTAAGCTTCTTCTTCCTTTTCTTGACCTGTATTCTTTTTAATCCTACGGTTTGCCACATTAAGTCTGGTGTAGCCTTCATGCCGGATGTCCTTTCTGGTTCAAAACCCCATTTTCTAACCAGGCTTGGAACAAGCATTGCGTGCAGTACCACTACAGGGGTAACAGTGGTTAGGGTTAACCGCCCAACAGTGGAGAGCTGCCGATGGCTAGCCTGGAACCCCGACCCTCTGATCAGCAACTTGGAGCCTCAGCCATCTGAGTCAACATTGTCATATCTTGCTTTATGAGTGATTTTTTTTTTTTTTGATGATCCAACATTCATTTCAACGAAGCAAATTGTTTGCATCATCCTTAAAAGAAATTGTAATATCTATATTTTTTGTAGGTTTTAAAGCTAACCAGTTGAGCACTTAGTTAAGTTAAGTAATGTGATAATAAGTGTGAAAACTGGTTGCTTTACATGTTAAATTATACTGGTTGACGTGTACTGTACTGTATGTACCAATGCATTCTATTAGTTACTTCCTATATATAGTTTGCAGAATTTCCCTTCTGTCCCAAATAAAGAGTGTAACCAGGAAACTGGTTAGAAATGTTTTGAAAATCCCTTGAAACTTGAAACGCGTTTCAAACTCTGACCTGGATACCACTTCCATGTTTTCAACCAATTATACCGCAAAGATACAGATCCTCACAGCCGTGTTTGCCAGCAGCTCATTTTCCAGCTCTCAGTCTCAGCCTAAATGGAGGGGAGGCATGATAGGCATCCTGCATAACTGACAAACGTCCTAAAATAGTTCCCCTGCCACACGAACTAGCTCTGGCATTTGAGAGGAAGTAGCGTCAGGCATCAACTTGAGTGACGCGAGTGGCTGAAAATAAGGATTCAGAAATGTCAAGTATATAGACGCAGTCCGTCTCCTTATCCTGGAATATCCTCGTCTAAAGTGGCTTCACCTCCACTCCATCATCCGGCGTCTTAGACTTCCTGTGGGTTTTTATTTGGGGCACGGTCCGGGATGCACACTTTGTCCAAGAAAGTTTGCTCCACCGTTGTCAAGCTAAATAAAAATCACTGTGCGCTAATCCATGATCAAAGCCCTCTTCTGGCAGTACAACTACAGAACACGGTGCTCTCCGGCAATTATCTTAGCCTCATATATATACGCTAATAAACTATTCATCATGTTCCTCGCTAACGCCACAGGTCCACTTTAAACATTCCGGGTCGGTAAGAGATTCATGCGTCTCTCTTCAATCATCTTAAGTGCCCTGTTATAAGTCTGACTCATGAGTTTACAGTAACAACAGTTTGGATTGTCTCCAGAGTGAAACTATGGAGATCTTGTTTCTGGCAATGGAAAAGCTTTTACAAACTCTAACAAGCCCCCAAACAGTACTTAGAGGCAACTTTGTGTTAAACGTTGCATCCAGGTATGAGAGAACATGAACAGCTTCATTTCTTTAATAAGGTTTCAAGTGCAACATTTATTTCCTTCTGTATTCTGGAGAGCTTATAGCTCTTACTGTAGGTTAAATATACTGTATAGTTCGGCAGGAAAAGAATGATGTATGAATTGTATAAAATGCTCCCTGAATTGCAATTGCAATGTTTGATATATTGAAGGTTGGATATGTTGAAGGCTTTTTCATACATTGAATGTTCTGCTAGGCTATTTTTTTTTTTCTGCTGAATTGTTCAAGTCAAACCAGGACTTTTGTCCTGGATTGCGCAGAATAATAGAACAGAGACATGAGAGTAAAAACTCCCTTTATTTCTATATGTAATCCCCTGCTACACTAATGCACTTATCCCAGTGTTTCACTAGTACTTGGATACCATCAAGGTAGAACGTTTTCTCAGTACACCGGAGCCACGATCGGACTAGCTGCTCTCCAAAATTGCAAGCAATCCCGACCCTTTCTGCCCTCTAGTCTTGTCTGACCCCTCCTGGTGCCCGTGTCTTTTTGCCGTTCTTGCTGCATGGAGGCCTCTGGCCCCGTATTGTCTGCTTGGGATGCGTGTGGTGACTGTGGACAGTTTCATTTGACCATAAAGATGGTCTTGGAGACAGTTGTACTCTGATGGCTTAATAGATCAGGACTGAAATTCCCACAAACATGAGTTTCCACTAATGAAAGTGGACTTCATATTAAGTTAAACACCTTTCCTGTTGTACTGAACTTTCATCCTTCTAGCCGCAAAACAATCCTTGCTATCTGATATCACCCAAACGAGAATGGGTTCCTGTTGACTCTGGTTCCTCTCAAGGTTTCTTCCGATTGTCAGGGAATTTTTCCTTGCCACCATCACCCTCGGATTGCTCATCAGTGACAAAACAGATAATTATGATTCATACATATTTCCTCACGCTTTTCAAACTCATTTTGATAATGCTTTGATTCCGAAAAGCTGCTTTGCGACCATTGGTGGTGTTGTTCTTGTTGTTGGCCTTTTGGCTGCTCCTGGCAAGTGCTAGCCACAGTGGACCATTTGGCCTGCACATACAAGCTTGGCACAGGTTTTACGCAGGATGCCCTTCCTGACGCAACCCTCCCACCATTTTATCCGGGCTTGGGACTGGCACTGCATCCAGTGGCTGGGGTTTGGGCACTGGCTGGGAAACACCTACCACCAGTGCCCAGGAAATGACCATTGTTAAATGTGCTATATAAATAAAACTGAAAAATATGTGGAAATGGTTTGGAGTGAGGTCAGGACTATGCAGGGGATGTGGCAATAACTCAGAGGTGAATTCCAGTAATGTGCAAGTGGTGTTTGTGAATGACAGATGAAACAGACAAGTGCGTGTCTTCTGCAGAATGGTGACATGTTATCCATCGATTTTCAAGGATCGGCCGTTTCTCTCGCTGAATGTTCACTCGAACTGCTGCAGCTTTCTTTAAAACGTTTGCACAATTCAAATGTTTTACTGCGGCTAAGAGTGTCATCACCGTACTGGTCCTAAATTGTTCTGTAAATGTCAACGCTTTTATGGCTCGATTGAGCAGAAATTTCAAAAATCACAAGTTCCAGATTGACTTGAACACCCCTCGTAGTTATTTAACAAATAACTATACATGTCCTCCTGAAACAAGGAAGATTTGATTAGTACATACTCCGTGAGAATAAGCTTTTGAGTAGTTTAACTAATTCCTATTAACTATTTAATTCCATGTAAACATTGCCATTTTCTCAGTCTTGGTTTACAAATGAAAAGATATACAGCTACCAGGTTGACAAAATTCACAGTACATAAGTGTGAGGGTCATGTGATCATGCCATGAATAAAATTAAATATACATAATATACATCTTTTATGAAAAAAAGCAGAAGCTACAGTATGAGCTTGCTTCAAATTGAGCTACAGTAGTTCATCCCTTTGTTAATTACAAAAAAAAGCCTTCATTCATAATCCGGATGTAATTTAAATTCTGTCAAATTACCATGTTAACAAGCGATGCGTTAAAAGAAGGCAGAAAACACGACGGTAAATATGCATACTGTAACTGTAAATTGCATCACCTTAACCACAGAATTCTTCATAATAACCGTAGACAAGCGAAAAAAAATTCTGAGTGGTGGCATTTTTCTATCAGCGTGGGTCACGTTGCTGAGCCACGCTGCATTATGAGGGGGAACAAATCTTCGGCTTAGCCATGGCATTTCATCTGAATATGTTGAAACAGCGGGTCGCAACATTGCTCATAATGAAACGCGGCCTCATTTCATTGTGCTCTCAAAATGACTTTCCGTGCCGCTGCGAGCGGGGAAAAAAGTGGCTGGGAATTACAATTCGATGTAGTTAAGCTGCGGTAATGGCAGGGGCAGCCTGGCACCGAGCCAGAGGCTGACCTCATCGGCTGGAGGCGGCTGTGGTTAAAACGCAACCTGCGGTGCTGCGCTCACACACACATACGTACGCACACCGACACACATAGCCACAAAGAAACAATGCCAGGGCAAAAGCACAGCAGTGGCATAGTTTGTACACACACACATACACACACACACACACACATACATACACAGTTTTTACAGACCATTCGCATTTGGCACTTTGTACTGTCTAGACTCTCCAATTTAATAGCTGATCTCTAACACCAATCCTCTCGTCACTCTTTGTGATTCTGTAAATCGTGCAATTTTGGTGCATCACTGAGCAAAAACCTTTACTTCCTCAAGTTGCATGCTTTCTATACGTTGCTTCGCATAAACACTAAATTATTTGAACTTTTAACAGTTTTTAGTTCAAAACAAGAAACTGAAATAGACTTAAAGGTGCAATAAGCATTTTTTTTATCCTTTACGTACTACAAAAAAAAACTGAAAGGTACAGTAGAACATGAGGGATTAAGTTGTAGCTTTAGCAAAAATGTATTCAGTTGCTGAGAAAATGAGACTTCCTGTTCGGACTGCATGTTTATGATTGGATGCCTCAAACAGACATCCTGGGGACGGAGCTTTGTAAGCATTAATAGGAAACATTTGAACGTTGAACCCCAAAAACTAATCGTACCTAAGGCACCTTTAATTTTGGATATTTATTTGTACCATATGTCTAACATTTGCTAGTGCAAACTTTTTTTCCTATTAAGATACAAAGGTTAACTAAACGAAGAATCTAAAATGCCTTGGCTACTTAAATATTCATGCTCAATGGGTCAGTCCTAGAGGAACCACATTTGGCTGCAATTACAGCGACATGTCATCTGGCATATGTCCATCAACTTTACATTTGGATCTTGATATTCTCAAGCTGTTGGCAAGGAAAGTCCTGCTAAAGATTCTCAATATGGTTCAGGTCTGGGCTTTGACTGGACTGGTCTACATTCAGTTTCTTAGTTTGAAACCATGCCAGTGTAGCTTTGGCAGTATTCTTGGGGTCACTGTTTTGTCGAAAGGTGAAACATCTGCTTCGCTCGCAATTCTCTTGCAGACTGGATATGGGTTTCTTCAAGGATTGTCATATATTTGGGGGTGTACCATCTTTTCCTATAGTCTCTTCTGATTAACAGTATCCTTGATAACACAAGGCTACCACCACCATGCTTTACAGTGAGGATAGATCATCAACAAAAGAGTTAATTCTTCACTTTGGAGACTCCAAACTACTTCATAATCTTCCTCAGAGTACTTCAGAAAGACAATGTGTCTTGCCTGACCTTTCCAACTCTGCTCTGATCTACACCAACCAGCAGGTTGCCAGCTTAATTAATGGGAAAGTAGTTTGTAATGTGACAAAAAAGTTAAGTTTTCACTTAAAACAACAGGAAGACTTAGATAATACTATATGTTTGAGATATCATCTGGAATATGTCCATTAACTTTACATCTGGATCTTGATTTTATCAAGCTGTTGCCAAGGAAAGTCCTACCGTAGCACTGTATGAACTGACCTCCACCTTGATATTCAAAGGTCTGAGCTTGAATTTCTGCAAAATGGACTCGAAAAACCGCACTGAAGTCGCGCTTGGCTCTACAGTTTTGGCCACATGCAGGACTGGCCTTTTCCTGCTCCGTTTAATAACACTCCATCCATCAATGAAAGCCTCAGGCTTCTCATACCATTCACCCACCAGTGGTGACGGAGAAATAAAAAAATAACATAGTGACAAATACGATTTCTCTCCAGCCCTCTGCTGCCTCGAATCCAATCATCGGCCAGCTTCTGTCGTCGGAGAAATGACATCACACACTTGAATCGGTGTGCTCTGAGAGCGTATTGCCGTTCTAATGACTATAAAGAGATCTTCACCTCTTTTCGAGCCAAGGATAACAGGATTACCCTTTCTCTGTCTTGCCTGACCTTTCCAACTCTGCTCCGGTCTACGGCAAGCTGCAGTTTGCCTTTATTACGGGGAAAGTAGTTTTAAATGTGACAACAAATGTTTAATTTTTCTCTTGAAACAACAGGAAGACTTACTGGAAGATAACAATATATGTTTGAGATTAATGTATTTTACGTTTTGGCCCTGGAGCTAACTGAATTGTGCTGTATAGTTTCACAGAAACCTACACTCAATCATTGCTACGTAGGCCAAGGTCTGAGATCAATACTCAACAACCCCCACGGACCAGCTTTCATATTGTTAATATTGTCCCGTACCTGTAGACACTTGGGTATTAACGCTCAGCAGGTGGCAGTATGGACTTTAGTTAGCTGGTTTCTAACAATATTCCAACAATAAAAACAAAGACAACAAGCGAACAAGGAACCTGACTTTCAGCCTATGCCTGATATTATTGATATCTCAGAGAAAATGTCAGTAATTGCCCACTTGCATGCCTCCTACTCAGCCATGACTGTGTAGTTCAGAGGATGAAATCGGCATGTGCTTCATGCTCAGAGATATCAGGTAAGACCAATGACATGGATGCTGTCACTTTCTAAACAGTCATTTATGTACGTTTGGCTCTCATATCTGATTCATGAGATACCATGCCCGAATATACTGTACCAAGTTGATTTCTTGCATGATTTGTGCCCTTGATGATTTGTGCAAGCTGACCTGTGTTTAAGGTTGATCAAGTGTACTCGGACCTGGGCCAGAACCCGTAACTTAAAAAACACCCTGAATGAAATTTGGACGTTGCTTAAAGGCATTTATTCGCATAGAATATCTTCATAAACAGTGAAATATGATTGAAAATATGAAATTTTAAACATAAAAGTTGACTTTAAACTAAATTGTGTCAAAGAACTTGATTGTTAATCATTTAAATTAGGTTTGTCTTGTCTCTTGACATCGAGTTCTAATTTGTGCTGTAGATGGAGCCAGGTTAGGACAGAATGTTCTCAGGCTATGGTCTGTTTGTGATCACAATTACAGGTGCAGTTCATTCCAGTTGTGAATGTGACTAGGCAGATATGGGAAACTTATCATTAATCAGCAGTCTAAGTGTCTTTTTAAAATCATCTAATAATTATTTTATATATATATATTCCCCCCCGATTTTCTCCCTATTTTTAGTCGCATCCAATTCCTCCTCATCACTAGGGGGCTCCCACATTAAGCTACTACACCTCAGTCGGGAGGGTCGAAGACTATCACGTGTTTCCTCCGAACCGTGTGACGTCACTTACCCCTTTTTGAACTGCTCGCTCACGCACCGTTGGGGGCGGCGTAACACACTCGGAGGACAGCGCTATCCGCTACTTCCGCTTGCGTGAGCTCACAGACGCCCCTGATTGGCTGTTGAGCCGTGATTAATGCGGGAGCACTAAGTACCTCTCACCCCTCCCCTCTGAGAGAGCTCGGCCAATCAGCTCCCTCTAGACCTCCGGCTGAGAGAGGTTACAGCATCACCCGGGAATCGAACTCGCGATCCCCGGATGATAGGGCGAGCACTTTATCACTGCGCCACGCAGAGGCATCTAATAATTATTTAAACCTAACCTTTCTTTACCCGTTAGATTTAAACCAGCTGATTTCAACAAACTTGACTTCACTGCACATATCTAGGGCTGAACCTTCCAATCTCAATTGTTTTTAGGTATTCACCTTGATATACAACCTTGGTCACATTTTAATCTAACTGTACAAACATGAACTTGATGGATATGAAAGCAGAGCTACATTAGTAGACCAGTGTATAAAGTGTTTAGGGTTTTACCTCATATTCCTGTGAGAACTTCAGGTTGTCATTGGCTTTGAGTCTCTCCAGATGGTCCGCCAGGTCCATGATGGGAATCGGAGGGTGGCTCGCCATACCTGCGGATATACGAAATGCAGCAGCACGCCGTTAGCATAAAGGGAAAACCCCAGGATGTTATAAATAATCAGAGATGAGCTTCGTTAGAGAAAAGAAAAGTGTGTGTCATAAGAGATGGAGATATGTGAGTATAGTTAGGGGAGAATCACTCAAAGCGTTTAGCATGCTCTCAGGTGATGGAGACATATGCTAATGGAGAACTCCAACTGGGCATTCCTGAGGTGAAAGAAGAATGTTATTCGCACAGCAAGCTGCGTCAGTAGTTAGCATGGTGAACGGAAATGAATAAATAATACAAACAAGAACATCAAGAAGAAGAAGAACAACAACAACAACAACAAAAATAAAATAATAATGAAAAAAAAAGCGCTGGATGGTCAGCGTTTGAGCACATGACATGAAGCTCCGAGGTTTCCCTGCGATGCCATGACAGTAAAGCATTGTGTGTTAGGCGGTGAGAAGCCTCAGTGGAAGTCTGAATGATTGAAATGGAAACAAAAAAGGGAAGATGATGAGGATGAACGAGGAAGAAACACAATGGCATGTGTATAAACGAGAACAACTAACTTGACAGATGGAGGTTACTGGGGTAACCGGAGGCACCGGAACCTGCGGAGGAAAGGGGGGCGCGGTGTAAATCAAATGTCGCTAAAGGTTAAAGCAAATGTGATGAACAGACATCCTGGAATTAAACACAAAGCTGCACGGACAACGTAGACTCGTATGCCGTCGATGAGACGTTTCCCTACTCCTCACGTCTACACGCCGGTTTGTTAGTAAAAACACAAAAGATGCTACATGCTAGTGTGCAGGAAAAAGCGACTAAACATACAACACTGATCACAAAAAAGAAAGACGGAAATAGCAGCAGAAGTAAACAAGTTTACAAGAGATTGCATGAAACTAGCGGAGTCAAAGTTTAGTTTCTGAGAAAAATCGAGTCGATGATCTTAAACTCTGCAGTAGGTTGAAGTTGACTACAGACTTGTGCTAGATTTGTCTGGCGGGAATGTCGTCGTAAGGGCGTTGTAGGGGTGAAGAAGAACGGAAGGACGGAATATGCCCAGATGGATGATGGGAAAAGTGGGAGGAGTGAATCGGGGAGAAAGTGGAAGCAGCGAGGCTTTAATAACCAGTTTGCATAACAGCAGATGGCGTGCAAGTGAGAGATATGGAATCGGTAAAAGAGCGAGAGAGCGACAGAGAGAAAAAAAACAGAGAGAAGGATGAGTGTGTGGATGCAGCGGGAATGGTTCTTTCATCCGAGTGGATGACAGAAGTAGGCATTAGCTAATGGAAAAAGCATCCAAGAGCACCCATTTAGCGCCACTCAAGATCCATTTCCAGGCACGACGACAATGAAACTGGCACTTGCCGAGTGCGACTGTGCTGACATCGAGCACCCTTAAGATGAAAATGGGAGATGGACGGGGCGAACACGCTGTGTGCATGAAGGATTTCAAGGGGGGGAAAGGAGGAGGACGTGTCAGACTAATGTAGCAACCCTCAGTGTGTTTTCGCCGGGAGAGAAGTGGATGTGTGGGCCACTTGAAGAACAAAGGCAAATGAGTTGTTTCGTAAGTCTGAACAAAACAAGCCTCCGAGCGACGTGAAAGACCAGATAGAACACCTTTTTACTAACATCTTCTTAGTTTTAGTGTGAGAAGAAAACAGATCTTGTATTAGTTCTCAGCTCTCTGCGACGCGACAAGGCTGTGACATGACTTAACGCCATGACCCCTGTTTCCGCCGAATCGCTTCCTGCGGGAGATCTTTCTGGCTGGACGGTTTGGGGTCTGAACAGCTCTCACCTCGTCAGCCAGGGTTAAAGGCGGGACAGCTATGTTCACAGCACATCGACTTCCACGTTCACCTCCCGCCCCCTCAATCCCTCCCTCCTTTCCATTCCCGCCACGTCTTTTACTCCGTTCCTTACAAACATGTTCAACTGGGGTTAATTCGTATTTTACAAAAAGGTCAGACTTGATATTCTTGAAAGAGAAAGGGATAATTAGAAATCTGATGATTAGCCAGCGAAACCAGGAAAATACATCTCGACTTTGCTCATTTATAACTACAACACAGTGGTGTTAAAGGATTTAATTTCGAAGTTGGCTATTTTTTTGTCGGTACAAACTGTAAGAGCAAGTAGCTAAGGAGGAATTTGAAATGCATTTGATATCAAGTTAAGAAATCTCCCAATCATAATTCCAACATT
Organism: Clarias pachynema; assembly: GCA_030014365.1. Taxonomy (NCBI): domain Eukaryota; kingdom Metazoa; phylum Chordata; class Actinopteri; order Siluriformes; family Clariidae; genus Clarias; species Clarias pachynema. The sequence continues at coordinate 14,408,112 of JAQMYL010000013.1, read as the reverse complement.
CTCAACTAATTTAAGTCTAAACATAGATGTCTTCCAAGGTCATGGTTACTGAACATCCATCCATCCATCTATCTATCTATCACTGGCAGAATAAGTCTTTGGCGTAAGGCATAGTTACTCGTTTGACTCAGTGGATATAGTTATGATATTTAATCATAAACTTGTAGAATGGTTTAATGTCACAGCCTTCACTCAACCATCCTGACAAGTCTGTCTAGTGACTCAGTTCATATGTAATATATAATATGGTACTGTATATCAACCACCTCCGCGGCTAAACACCACCTTAAGAGCTCCTGTTGGCACTCCAATTAGGCTTGTATTTCCAGAATACACCCACTCCGGCATAACCAAAATATTCTGATTGTAATATTTACTATTAAATCAATATTCTTAGTGTTCCAGTTGTGAAAACCCTATTCCTTTTTCTGTATGGCAACTCGGTAAGGTGATGGATTAAATCAGGAGTGGTAGAGCAGGAAATGATGTGCAGAGCATGAGGTCAACAGGACTGGGACTGAAGTGCTGTTAGCACGGACCCCAGTGGTCCAATCAGTCTACTAACGAGTGACATTCAATTAAGCAATTTAGTCATTTTGAATGACTTTGAATTAAGTCTAGGGGAGCCGAGCTCAACGGTTAAAGTTCTGCAGCAGTGGTCAAGCCTCAGAAGTGTCACAGCAAAGCCCTTAAGTACTACTCAGCACAAGCTGAAAATAACCAGCGCAAAACTAAATTGGCAAAAAATTAGCAGTTACACTTAGAGTTACTTTCTGTGTCAGGATGCTGGTCATATTCCATCAGGTATATCAAATATAGTGCATTTGGATTTATAAAGTTTAAGCTTCCCAAATGTTCCCAAGCATTCCCAAGCCTCTGCTCTGGAATTCCAGGTAGCTCTTTCCAACGGAGACAAACTGAACAATGCTGCTAGAGCGTATGTTCAACATGATGGTAGAACCTGAGAACCTCCGAAAGGTAGAAGAAAAAAACGAACCAATTAAGATAGAAACAGATCCCTGACTTAAATAAAGCCGATGGCTGATGATGAGGATGAAGGTGAGGATGAGGACGCGTCACGGCTCTTACCAGGAGTTTGGAAGTTGAGACGCCGTAGCTCCACGGGATCGGTGGGATGATGTGACGGCATTTCCTTACTGTTGGGTAAGCTGCCTTTCCTGGCCTCCGACTCGGCTCGTTTCCTAAAAAGAAAAAAGAAAAAACACAGCAAATGATATTTTGTAATACGTCCAGGTGTTTGGTTTGGATTTTTCGAAAGTAGTCTATGAGTAGATTGAATTAATACAGCATACTCTTGTTTTTAAGTAATTACAAACCTCCAATGATGGCCAGGGTTGCTGTGATTGCAACCCAACTGGCCATGGTTGATGGGATTGACAGGAAAGACACTGTATGTACATCCTCCCACCTAGTTCCCGGATTCAAACTTGCAATCTCCTGATGCCTTTGTAGTGCATCAGTTGTGATCATCCATAAGAAGTTTTTAATAGGATTCTTATAACTCTGACCTTCTCCACCAACATTCTGCTGTCGGGGATGTTGGACGAGCCAATCAATCACTGCTATGGTTCCCTTGTTAGTCCTTCTCTCTTGCTGTCCCTAGGCTATGGAACTCGAATTGCCATTCAAAATGAGGACTTTTCTTACTCTGGACATTTCAGTCAATGAAATCTGCCTTGGTTTGAAATATCTATCAATGACAATCTATAGACTACTCCAAGACCATAAAAAAGTCAGACATAGTTGGGCGTTCTAGCATTCTCTGCATTGGAATGTGTAAGGCTCTGGTAGTGGATATTTTTTGAGGGAAAGACCTCAAAAATGTAATTATAAATGTACACTGGGGTTTCTTTACAAGAGTACGGCAAACATGCCTACAACTTTTGACAGTTTTGACAAGCACAGCATCTTTATTTGCTGTAGTCAATATACAAGGATGAGATACAACTCTGGTATTCCACCTGGTCTTACCTGTCCGGTTTGCTGCTCCAGAGGAAGCACAGAAAAAGAAGAGAAAATTGGGGTTAGATTGGGAGTAGCAGGTGTCCTTAAGATAAACGTGAATTTCTTCAGCACCGTTTCCTGTTTACGCCACAAGACACGGCCTGTCTTTTTACTTGGACTAAAGCTGACATTTTCCAACACTGTCCTTTGAAAGACTCTTTCTTTCCATTGTCGGCGCAAAGTCGGCGCTAACGCAGAAATCGCAAGTTCTCTTTCTCGGCCTCGTTTTTCTTTACAGATGCGACGCTCAATTATGCAATCTAAACGAGCAGGATGTATTTCTGAACACTGCAATTTGCAAGCAGGTGGATCCTCCGGAGACGCTTTGTATCCGTGCTGACGCGTGTCATGCGAACGCACGGACGCCTTTTTTTCCCTTTCACTCCTTTCATGAAAGGCGAAACAAGAAAACGGGAAGTATCTAGGAAAATCTATTGTTTACTGTTGGCGAGGTGAAACGGTCTTCGTTTTTTCCCCGTGGTGGGGTTTTGTGAGCTTTTCTGAGATTAGCATCATTATGCACGCCGCTCGACTCGTACTGTACAAGAGAGAAAATGATTAACTTTGCTCTTTTGTACTGAGCAGTAGATAATCTCATAAAGAATAACAGCGACAGCGAGACTCATTTGTGCATTATGTGGGATGTGTAAGGTTATGACATTGACTCTACTGTTGGTGCTTAAATCTGCCACAAGTACACACACACAACCCAGAGTGCACTGTATATTCAGGATCCTGGTGTCATAGGTGGCCTTCTTAATGGCTGTGTAAATTTAGAGTCAGGCCTCAAGGCCAAACCATTGAAGATCCTGAAAAGCAATGGATCATGTGGTTCAACACAAAGCCTAGAGCTTTACAGTTCATTTCCTACTTTTCCCCCTAATACACTGAAGATTAGGAATAAAACTGTTACAGGAAAATAATCAACCACTGGGTCGTGACGTGGCCTGGGATTACTATTTAGGTTGTATTCATTTAACTTAAATATATCCTTCTTATCCATGTATATTCACATTTAGTGTTGCCAAGAATAACCCTTATTCGCCTTTCATCAGACTTGTCAATCATGGACCAAAATTTCTTTGAATTGCTTGAAACCAATCATAGTGCAGAAGGTGGGATTTGTCAGGGTGTTGGTTATTTGTTTAATCTTTCCTTTTTTCCCCTTTCCATCCTTCCTTCCACCCTCTTATTTCCTTTCTTCCTTCCATTCTCTTCCATTTCATCCATCGCTTTATCCTTCCATCCTCTCCACTTACTTCTTCCATTCTCTTCCCACCTTTTTCATTCTTTGGGGTTGTCAGGGTTCCTTCCTTTTTTCTTCCCTCCCTCTTGTTCCTTCCATTCTCATTTCCCCCCCTTCCTTTCTTCCTTGCATTCTCTTCCATCTCTTAATGCTTAAACAAACCCAGTGCTGCTGTCACTTGCACTTTTTTGAAACACTTAAATATTTATAATGAGCTGGCACTGCAGTCCTGCTGATGAGTCTCTTCTTCAGTTCATCGTTTTCCACGCTTCCTGGCGTCTCATTTACTCTACGAGCCTGTGTGTTAGCTGGCTAACTGTTTACCGCTGATTCAAAATATCATAAAATTCACGGGGCTCTCACTTTTTTTCACAGACACTCTACTCCTAGCATGACAACAAAAAGCCCCGCCTACGCCTACGCCCTTTTCATACAGAACGCCGAAGCACAACGATGGCGCAATATTCCCACCATGAACCGGCTGGTTGAATGCAGCTTAAGATGATGAGACAAAAAGCGCAGCAGAGCTCTCTGAAAGCTTTCATAGCGCTGACACTGGAGACTCCTTTTGGAAATCTTAAATAAATGCATGTAATGTTGAAACCAGCATCATTTAATGGATAACGTTGGCGCTTCTTCAGAAAGGTGCATGTCATTATTTTACATGAATCTCGAAATCGGTGCTTACCTCTTGTACAGTAGAATAGCGATGACTATGCAGATGATGAAGACTACAGCCAGGACAGGCCCTACGACCCAGATCAAGCCTTCCTCTTCGTCGATGATCGGCTGGGGGTCGATATCGGCCGAAACCACCGGGTCGGAGTACGGACTTGTGGCGTACATGGTCTACAGGACGACATACACACACGAGGTTTCAAATGGAATTCAACCATATTTATCTAATAACCTTCAGATGAAAGTTGACGAAAAATATATATATATCATTACGGGGAAAAAGTTGAAGAAAAAATATAAAAGTTGAATATTTAAAAATATAAAGTTGAAGAAATATATATATATATATCATGACAGGGATGTTATCTTCCTTCTGAGACTTGTTTTCACTTCCTAATTAACTCTGTTAAAAAAAAAAGCACATTTTATCTGTAAACAACTTCAGACCCATAAAAGCACAGACAGAACTAATGCGTTTAACGAATTAATCAAACCTAAACAGATTCATATGCCGTACCGAGCGCTCAGCGGTTTCCATAACGCACACAATTAGCTGCGCAAATAATTTCGCCGTCCATAATTCAAGAGCTAAATAGAAACATCAAGACAATTTACATCCTTAAATCTTTATCTCGATCGAACCAAATCGTTCAATCTCATTGTGGCTGAACCTCAACGGCATGATGGAAAAAAAAGAAAGAAACTAGAGACTGTCGAAATACGGTAAAAATGAACAAAATAATATCTCATTCTTTATTTCTCACTCTGTCTTTCTCTTTACTTTATCGCTCTTTTACTGACTGCAGCACCAGCAAAGCAACTATAAGGCGGAATTAAAAATACTGCTCATCAAATACAAATGGGTTTGGGAGAGCTCTCTCTCTCTCTCTTTTTTTCCTCCCTCTCTCTCTCACACACACACACACATGCACACATTCTTTCACACATACTGCAGCGGAGTAGATAAGACATCCTGTGTATCTGGTGCTATTAAAGAGAAGGCAGTTATCTAGGCATTCCTGAGACTGACAGTCCTCTGGGGCCTCCACTGCCTGCCTGCCAAGTTTGCCAAGTTTTAATTCACACACACACACACACACACACACACACACACACACACACGCGTATTTCCATTACTATTAATATCCTTATGAGGACCTTCAACTAATGTAATTAATAATGCAATTAATAAACATCAAATGTTACCTTTACACGGAAACCCTTAGTATACTTTTCAATATTCTTGAAATTTATTCATGAAAAAAAAGAAAATATTGTAAGACGCCAACCAAATGTCCCCACAAGGTCAAATGTCCCCACAAAGATATAAATACACCATCTCTGAGCATACACACACACACACACACACACACACACACATATATATATATATATATATATATATATATATATATATATATATA
>JAQMYL010000013.1:14374068-14400678 GCA_030014365.1 Clarias pachynema | reverse complement strand
TGCTTTGAAGCTTCTTCAGTATGTTAATGCGCAGTAGAAATATTTATTCAGGTCTTAAACAATACGCCACAGTGCGTGCAACATGTCGATAATATTTCCTCCCTCGCTGCCTCTCTTTTATTCTCTCTTTCTCTCCCTCTCTTAATCATGAGCGTCTGCACTTCAAAAGAAGAGGTAACACATTATGGTGTTAGTGCTCGCGCTGTGCCCATTAGCCTATCAGGAGCCATTTGCATATGAATGTGGCCTTGCTCGCTGCTCTCCAAAATGTGGGCAGCAGAGGCGGAAAGATGGAATGACTGGGCTAAGAGTGCAGAGCTCTCTCTCTTTGTCTCGGCCGCCTTTCTGTAGCTCGAGTGCAGCTGTCATCGACGTCTCAGATCTCGGCGCTCTGATGTTACGGCGTTGCGCTAACTTGTTTGGACGGAAGAGGCGGAGGGAAGAGCCGCTGTTGCTAGGGTGACCCTGGAAATACACTGCATCTGAACTCCTGAGGATATTATTCCTACCTCCTCCAGGTTCATCTCGTCTGGGCTGTCCCAGGGTTTAATGAACTTCCCGGGCCGCTGTTTCTTCAGAGGGACCACCACGATGTAGTATCCCCTTCAGAGAGAAAAGCATAATCGTAATATATGACAAATATTCACTTCAAAGTTCAATTTTCCTTTAAAAAATATATTAAAAATCCCTTTGACAATGATTATAAATTTAACTGCAGCACTCGAAGGAGTTTAGTCACAAAGGAATCGAGGGCTTGCTTCAGAGAAAAACACACCGCTGATCAAGATTAGCTAATCAATTTGAATACGTCGTTACCCATTCGTCTTCAAACAGCCCTGGATTAAAGACTTTCGATAAAAGACAAAGCGTATAATAATAATCCTGAACTTCTTATTAGCAAATAAACACAGTCTAATTTCGTAGCTGTCAATAAACCTTGGCTAGCACTTAAAGGATAAAGAGGGGTTTCTCTGGCTCTGGATCTAGCATCTGTCTGCTGGAAATGAGTAGGGCTTTCCCGAGAAGAAAACAGGCATGAAGATAAACGCTATGCCAAGGGTAGAAAGAGTGGGCTGACTGCACTAACGTTAGCACTAGCCAGGAAACCAGAATGGTGCCCTGATCAAAGCTAATAGCTGACTAATTAACTTGGGCATTGACAAAGAATTGACAAAACAATGTCAGGATCAAAGAATGACAGACGAGAAATGAAGAAACAGGACAGGAAGGAGAACTCACTTGACTTTCTCATTTGTATGCACAGAGGGCAGCTCCACAGTGACCATGCCGTCTGAGTTGGTCTTGCCGATTAAGTAGGGTTTGGTGCGGAGAATGTCCGGGGCAGTCATGGTGGAGACGCGATGCTGCAGACCACCAGCGCTGTTCCCCCGGTTGGTCAAGAGGAAAGAGTATTGTGTCTCTGGTTGTAGATTTGTGATTAACTTCTGGGTGAGTTTCCCATCCACTTCTACGCTCTGGCCATTATCATACAGAATCTACAAAGACAAGTACCACACGCCGTTCAGACCAGAATTCTAGCCAAACCTTTTAAATCAAAAACAGGACTAAGTGGTCCAGACAATCAAGGTTACCTAATTGTTAATACACAATATGGATAAAATATGTGAATGCCCGATTCTCATGTGGTTTTCCCCCAAACTGTTGCCACAAGGTTGGAAACATGCAACTGTCTAGAATGCCTTTATATGCTGGAGTTTCACAGGAACTAAGGACATTTTCACATTAGGCATATCCAAGCGATTACTTCAAAGAACACTTGGCCCCAAATCTGGTTAATTTTGATTAGTGGGAATACAGTCGTCCCAGGCTCGGAACCACCAGTTGAAGAGGTGGTTTCAGCACATTCATCAGTGCCATCGGTCCCCTCCGAAATCTCATCCTTTACATAGCAATATCTGATAAAGTAGGGAGGCACATTTTTCTCAAAATATCAATAATATTAGGCATACTGCGACACTTAAATGTCTTGTTCTCTTTTTCTCTTGTGTTAAATGGTGGCTCATAAACCAAGTAAGCACATATTGCTACCTGCTGTAACGGGTAGTGTAAATAGACAAGTGTACCCAAGAATGGAGAACGAAAAACAATGTGAACGCTGGCCAGCGGGAGACAGGGTAGGGCGGAGAAATCGTTCCTGGGCACGGTACAAATCAATCGAGCCTAATGTGAAAATGTCCTTAGAGTCTCAAACCTACTAGAGTATAATAGCACCCCTGTGCTCGAAGTGAGGTCCATGTAGCTACTGTAAGGTTTGGACTGGAAGAACCTGACGGCTTCCACAGGACACTGACATTAACCCCCTGAACAACTTTAGGATCAACTGGAACTGGAGCCACCTCACCTGATACCAGTGCCTGATCTCACTAATGCTTGTGTGGCTGAATAAACACAAAACCCCATAGCCATGCTACACAATCTGTTGGTAATTTTTTCCCAGATTAGTGCAGGTTATTATAACTCAACAAGCAACATACAGTATAAGGGTTATGGTCAGATGTATACAAACTGTTGGCCATATAGTTTAACTCTGATGATAATTATTCTCAGTGGACTCATACGTATATCCAAAGCAGCACTTTGTAGTATTTTCTTACAGTGAATGGTTGAGCGGGATTGTAGTTGTCTGGAATCTCCCAGGTAAGCAGCACTGAGGTCTTCATGGCAGCTTTCACATGAAAATTTTTTGCAAACACTGCTAAAAGAAAGGTGGAGTAGAAGATTTAGACAAACATGGATAGCAAAAATTGTTCTGCTCTGCCTGTTGCTTTCAGAAGAGTTGCCACGCACTACCACCTTACCTTGTTATCCCTTTCTTCCTTTTACAAAGGACTATCCCAGTACTTTCACCTTACCTTTTATTTACTCTGCAGCAACCCCTGGTTCAAAGATTTCTACCCTTTGGAACCTATCTCTTATTTTACACAAGGAATTTAGGATACAGGATAGCCCCAGAAACTATCTGCACTCTCCTTCTGAAATCCACTGCTTGCTTGTGGAATGGGGGTAAAGTTGGAAGAAGAACCTGGTTGATCGGAGGTTGAATCAAGGAGTGTTGCAAGGGTTGGTGTGGTCCTCCTACCTTGATCGAGTGGTTGAGTTCTGAACTGGATGCTAGGGCTATAAGGCCCAGGGCCCTTGCTGGTGAAAGCACACATTTTGATATCGTAAGTTGTGTCGGCTCTAAGACCATCCAGGTTTACGGTGGACTCTGGAGCAGTGATGAAAAGTTCAGACGGACTCCTCGGACTGTTGATGTCTTTGTATTGAAGGGCGTATTTAATAATGACACCGTTCCGTTCTGCCAGTAGCACAGGCTGCCAGGTGACCTGAATGGTAGTTGTGGTGGCACTTACAGCCATGATGCCTTGTGGGAAACCAGAGGGCGTGTCCTCAGAGGTTGTGATCTCTTTAACTGTTTCTTCACCAAAGCCCACCTTGTTGCGAGCTGAGAGGCGGAAAATATAGGCTGCTCCCTTGTGAATTTCTTTGGTGGTGTAGTGGTTCTCTCGCTCCGGGAACTCGATGACCGTCAGGGGCTCGACATCTTTGCGTCCAAAGCGGAGCCGGTAGCCCTGCAGCGGCCCGTGTGTATTTGGCGGTGGGTGCCATTGGAGCAAAGCCGTGCCCATGTTAGTGGGACTGACCATCAGGCGAGGCTTCTCTGGGACTGCCAGAAAATAAAACAGAAATGTAGGTGAATGCAGACTAAATCAAATATTTAAATAGGCTCTAACAATGTGTTTTATTTAGAAAGCAGCTTTCTAGGTATTGTAGGTGGTATGCCTGGGCACCATCTGGGAGTATCCCAGGCTGAAGCACTGAGGCACTGAGGCAGGATTCTTGAGGACACCCTTCTAAGTTTAGGCAATATAAGTACACGTGTCAGCCATAACATTAAAACCTTAAAACATGAAGCTACCAAAAACCTTGTTCTACCAAAACAGCTCTGACCCCTTAAGGCATGACTCCACAAGACCTCTATAGGTGTGCTGTGGTATCTGGCACCAGGATGTTACCTGCAGATTCTTCAAACGCTGTAAGTTGCAAAGTGGGGCTTGTTTATCCAGTACATCCAATGGATACTAGATTGGCTTGAGATTTGATGAGATTTTGATGTGGAGGCTGGATTAAGAACCTTGGGCTCTTTGCTTGCTTAGACCCAAACACTGCAAGCTGTGATGGACTGGGTGTTCCAATACCTTTCTATCATAGATTTCTGTATCATTAGCTTTTCCATGGGATCGGACCAGACGGGCAAGTCTTTGGTCCCCACAGGCATAAATGAATATTGGGTGCCCATGATCCTTTCACCAGTTTACTGGTATATAATTGATAATCAATCTTAATGTTATGGCTGATCGACGTAAAGTGTTTTGTGAATTGCTGGAAGTCATTCCTATATAGGTTATTGCAGGACAGCTTATGTAGTTAGTTTGAGAGAGCTTCAGTGTGCCTTGCTAACAATGCTGTAACAAAGTCAGCTGCCTTCGTAATAAAACACACCTTGATGTACATGTGTTTATTCAGATAGATCGTTAAAAACAATTAGTAATAATAGTAGTATGTTGAGGTAAACTGTGAGTAAAAGACTCTTTAGATTAAAGGTTCAATTGAAAGTTCTGGGAAAAATATAAATACTGCAACGTGGTCTATTAATTTGTATAACAATTTCTCTCTTTTTTTTTTTTGGGCCGTTTCTAAAACGCAATTTCATTACTATTCCGTTAATCACCGCGAGCATTCCAAAAGTCAAATCAACAAGTGAGCGGAATTACAATTGCTACCTTAATTGAAGGGGCAATTGTTCCTATTCACTTTTAGCCGCCGGAATGGGAAACAGTTTATTCTGCTTATCTGTATGCTGCGATTGCATGATCTGAAGCCATTTCACAGGGTAACTCATTTAATCTCCTACCTGCACCCATGGTTGTGACCACTTTGGGCTTACTGCGAGCTCCGTCACCTTTCGTCGTGTAGGCAGCCACTGTAACCGAATAAGTAGTCTCTGCCTGCAAATCTGTCAGGATCATATTCTGTAGGGGAAAAAAAAGAAGAAGAAGAAGAAGAAAAAAAAGCAATCTTAATCTCCTAATGAAATAGTGTGGAACGGAATAATAGAGCGACAATAAACAATCATGGACAATTCGGGAACACAATAAGCATTTTAACACATAAAATAAAGACTTAATGTACTAGGAATACCATGAATGCTAATACAGAAACTAATATGCACTGCTATTACTGGGCTTTTGTCATTTTGAACCAAAAAAAAAAAAAATGTTCATACTGCTGAATGCGCGTAGAATGGACTACAGTAACCGAATTGATTCGCACTATAACTGTTTGTTCAGAACATTCAACAAATACAAATCATTCGAAATGTCTTTACAATAACCCTCTGTGCTCTTACACGCCTTTCAGCTAGGTTTTGTCTGGAAGATGATAATGTGTAAAGAATATATTAAAAGAAAGGTATTAGAATTAATCGAATGTATTGCTAGGTACTTTTGGAAATACTCACATGTTCAGTCGAATCATCATGCTCCGACCGGATAATCTTGGAGTGTGAAAAGAGAGAGAGAGAGAGAGAGAGAGAGAGAGAGAGAGATTAGATGCTGACTTACATGGGTAACGTTTAATACAGGCAAATGCACAGAGAGAAAATGTAAAGAAAGAAAGAAAGAGCAATGCATTTCCCTTTGGCAGAGGGGAAAAATATATATCTGAATGACAGTTTACAATATGTTATTAATATACGCGTGGTGAAAGAAGTGTGATGACAGATCCAGACTGCTTCAGTCAGATATACCCTGCAGCAACTCCTCTAGATGGATGAGTATAGGCAGATTTTCATCAGTATTTTCTAAATTAAACCCATACAAGTCATGTAGATACCATGGAAGAATTGTAACGAGAAAATGTATTGGTTCTGTCGTCTATGTTATTAAACATATAGATCTAACAGAAAGAAGAAGATTCCAAATTCAATTTTATATTGTCCTTCTACAGCTACTGATGACATCACTACATCTTTTCCGTATCTGTATCTCTAACTGTAACAGGAGCTGTTGAATGCATAGGTTACGCAAAGTCATAAATGGTCACATTCTGGAAAAAATAAAATAAAATTCCACATGACAGTGTGATGTGCAGGTGTTTGCCTACCTGATCCTCCTCATCAATCAAGATGTCCTTGATGGCAGAATGGCCCACTGGTTCCCCATTAAGCATCCTGACATAGTGCACCTGGTAGCCGCGAATTTGCCCGTGCTGTCTGTTGAGCACCGGGGATCGCCACAGCACTTTAACAGACGTGGAGTTGACAGCCTCCACCTCGACTTTACGAGGCGGGCCACTGGGAACTGAAGGAATCATGGGATAAAAAACAAAAAGGTCAACATCACAGCAGACCCTTTTCTCCCTGACTGGATAACTCCCATGAGCATGGCGGGGTGAATAAAAATCTACCGTTACAAAGCTTTTGCACGACACCTTTTTTTCAACATTGGCAAGTAGAAAAATAAAAATGTAAAAACAACCCCAAAAACAGGTCATAAATGTGACCTCATTTTTTTGTTTCGTTTTTGTTTTGGAAGACATTAAAAAATGAATTTTGTGGACTCAAAATATGGAGTAAAAATGGTAAAATATATATAAAAATAAGCCAAAGGGGGTTCTTCAATGTTTTGAAGCGCCCAGAAAGAGTTTGGCTTGAATGTGTTGAAAAAGAAATAAAAAAAAAAAGATTGAGATAGAGAAAAAATGTCATATGGGCCATTGGTGAAAAATAAAGACTTCCTTTGTTTTTCTTTGCCCCTTACTGTCCATTTTGCTTGAAAAAGTTTGAAAAATATTCGACAAAAAAAGTGGACCAGCAAATAACAAAGATCTTTTTGTTCAAAAAGAAAAAGAAAAATCCAAAAATAAATGTTAAATGCTGATTTCCAAAAAAAAAAAAAAAAAGTGTGAAAAACTGACAGTTGGGACTTGTTGGAAGCTTTAGGCCTGGGGTTCTTGGAAAGAAAAAGCCGTGTTGAAATTGTCTTGTTTTAGAAGCAGAAAAAAGAAACTATTCAAAAATTCAGGGAAAAAAAAGAACAAGAGAAAAAAACTGTTAAAATGCAGTACAGTGAGCAGAAGCATCAGAAATAATTTAGGTTAATGGGATTAGTTGTAAGATAAAATCGCCCTATTCTTTTAAGCAAAAGCAGTAAGAAAAAGGAATTGGGGGTTTAAAAGGTGGCTTGGGCAAAAGTCTGCCAAATGCAGTATTTAAAAATGTGAAAAGATTCAGGGATAGGGGGACAGATTAGCAAAAGGTCACAGCGTTTTGGGCAAAACATACCATCCTCCTCTGTACGGACGAGTTGTGGGAGGCTTTCCGGTCCTGGTCCAACATCTGTATGAGCTGTAACTGTCACTCGGTATTCCGTCCATTTTTCCAAGTTTTCCAGGCGGTATCGTGACTTTTCTGGAAGAATTTCCTTGATCTCCTGGACCGAGGTGTCCTCACCCTCTGTAGCGGCGTACTGAATGGTGTATTTGATAATGATTCCATTCTGGAGCTCCACAGGCGGTGGTTTCCAACTTACCAGAATACTGGTGGAACTAGAACTAAAACATGTAACTTCCTGTGGCGGGGCTGAGGGCTCTGGTGGAGGGGATCCATTCCAGAAAGATCGTATGATGTGATTGGTTGTTTTCGAGTTTGGTTGAATTGATTTCCAGGTTCGGTTGGAGGATTAGCAGGATTTGTTGTTGTGTTTAGTTTTTGTGGTTGAAATGAATATGATGGTGGTGGAGGTGGTGGTGGTGGTGGTGGTGATGAACAAAACAAACATAAAAGAAAAAGGAAACATAAAAAGGACAAAAAAAAATGAGGATGGAACACATGGACCAACGTAAAAGGTTTTAAAATAAATATTTCTCAATTAATGGGGTCTCATAAAAAAGGATGACAGGAATGTGAAAAACATCTCAATGGAGATCAACAGAATAAATTCATGAACGTAAAATACACATGGTGAGACTAAAGGGCCAAATGGAAACCATCACAACATAGAACCTACATTTGTAAAGCTCCCTAGGCTACTTACTACACTAATACCTATTGTAAATGTCAATTTTATTTACATATAAATATAAGTAATCCATGACTAATCTGAAAAAAAAGAAAGAAACCTTTCAAAATCAGCTAACTGTGTAAAGCCCATCCCTGCATTATTTACTCCAAGCAGTTACCATCAATCCAAAAAAGTAAAGGTTGATGTGTCAGCTCTAGCAGAATTGAAATGTTGCATCGCTCACCAACCTTTCCGATGCCTGTTGGTTTGAGGTAAAAGCCTGATTGATCCAAGAAAACATGAAGTTTAAACTCCTAGACTGTAACATGCAGACAAACTTTTCCTTACTCTCCCCCAAGAACAGGCTCATCAAGATTACTTCCCAACATCTGAGAGACTGGACTTCTGGACTGATACTTACCTGATCTACACCCTCATTACTTCTTCAAAAGACCTCACATGTATTAATTTTTTTAAATGGCTCTGTGAAACACAAAATTAAGTTTTTTTGTCTCTTTTATTTTACCGGCAGAGCTTTTAATAAGCGCTCGTCAAATAGTCCGAAGCTCAATTTGAGAAAGTTTGATAAAAGTGCCAATCATACATTTAGCTATAACTCAATTTAAATAAATGAATGATAAATGTGAGGTCTGTTATTGAATGGAAATCTGTCTTTCGCTTCAAGTGTTCAAAGTTGCATTTGAGCTTTCAACAGCGTTTCATGATCTCAAATTGGTTAGGAAACCATTGTCTAAGAACAATTCTAATAGAAGTCATTTGTTGAAAGTGCAAATGCAAACACAGGGAAGAATTATGCCTGACAAAAAAAAAATAAAAGTCAATAGACAAGGCACGGCATATCAGTCTCTCCCACAAAGACCTTCCGGACTGTTATAGTAAGGAACAGCTTCACTAATTCCATGCTTTATGGTTCTCCAAAACCTTTTTTTTTTTTTTTTTCGTGTTTAAGAGGTCAGGGTTTCGACAGTGACCTTGTCGATTGACTTTCCTGACCAGTTTCAGTGCCCATTCAAGATTATCCTTTGGGTGGGCACATTAACTCTTGAAACATCAAATCTGTGCCTGAAATTTTCCAAGCGGTTCCATTTTCCAAAACCTTTTCCTTATCTAGGTCTTTATGATGATTAAAAGAGTTTAGAAACCAACCATTTTAAACAAATGCTCAGGAAAATGGAAGGCTTCTGATTTACAGAGGAGTCGGGAGTTTGGAAGAGGACCTACGTGTCTGTGGTGTTTCTGCTGATATCTCATTGGTGTAGGCACCAGTGCCATGCCTGCTCCGGGCTGCCAGCTGAAAAGTGTAGGTGGTGAAGGGCCTCAGATCCTTCAGGAGGTAGGTGGTGGTGGGTTCAAAGCTCACACGTTTCTGCAAGAGCAGAACCATCGTATTTGAGTACATGGACTAAAGCGTCAACACGGGCACAGGTTTATCAGACATGTTTAGGTTGTCCCTGATTTTACGGAACATATGATGGACATAATCGTCCCAATTTTTGGAGATATTCTACAGACAAAAAAAATGCAACTCTTGACTGGAATTACATTTATAAATGTCTTCTGGAATTACATTTATAACTGTTTTGCTTATTGCTCTCAACAGGTTGTTTGAAAGGAGCAAACAACCTTGTAGTTCAAAGACACATGAAAATGGTATTGTGAATTTCACCACATAGCAGGATTTTTAAGCCAAAGAGCTCGAATTCAGACAGAATAGCCTTCAACAAATAATGTTAATTTGTGCTTATTTTCATGAAGGGTGTCAACAGTTCAAGGGCCGGCTGTATATGGACATAAGGTAAACAGACAGTTTGGCCATATCATATCATTATCTGGCCATGTCATTGCTGGTACCCCAGCGTTTGCCTGTCAAACATGCCATCAAGATCTTACCTCCTCCTTCTCGTCCTTTCTCTTGTAAAGCAGTTCGTATCCGGTGATTTGACTGTCCTGTCCGCTCTGTGGAGGAGCGACCCACGACAGCAGGATACTCGTCTCGGATTTGGCTTCAGCTTTAAAGTCTGTCGGCTGAGACGGAACTATGGATCGAACAGTTTTGAATTTCAGTTGATACAGAACACCAATGCCAAAAGCAGCATCACAGCTGTTTTCTATTCTATCTTAGTTCTTACAGTACCAGTCAAAGGTTTGGACACAAGTTTGGATTTATTTTCAACATCCCAGAACAATCCTGGAGATTTTTCAAAACTACGAAATAACACATGGCATTATGTTATTAAGTAACAACAACAAGAAGTCAGTTGTTATTTTAAAACATGAAGGTCAGCTGTTCAGGAATAGCAAGAACAAGTGCATTTGCAAAACCCATCAAGCACCATTATGAATCTGTCTCTCTGGAAGACCTTCCCAGGAAAGCGAGACCAAAACTGACCTCTGCTGCAGAGGAGACGTTCATTTAGAATTACCAGCCTCAGAAATCACCAATTAACAAACTCAGATTAGAGCCGTTATGAGGCATTACAGAGCATAAGTAGCAGATATACATCTCAATATCAACAGTTTGAAGGAGATTATTGGACATTTTTGATGTCTTCGGCATTGTTTTATAATGTAGAAAGAAATAAAAATCATGAAAGACCATGGAACTAGAAGGTGTGTCCAAACTTTTGACTGGTAGTGTATGTGAGATGACCAAAAAAAGTTGACACAAAGAGAGTCGAGAGAAACATGCTGAATTATATTTCTATGAGTTAATGAGGCTCTCTATTATCATTTTACAGCATTAAGCTTTATAAAGGGGTTGGTCTGTGCTGGATGCTAAAATAATCAGATGTCAGAGATTATGGCTGTCCATAATTTTTAAGTGTCGTTATTACAATTCAGCCTATTAAAAAAAGAATAAAATAAAAAAAACACACCAAAAAAAAGAGGGTGATACAAACCTCCAGTCTTGGCTATGATCTGCAGGTCAGATGAGAGAGGTCCATCTCCGACAGAGGTGTACGCCAAAACTTTGATATAATACGTCTTATTAGGCGTCAAGCCCTGAATCGTGAGAAAGTTAGCATTCCGGACAATCTGTTTCTCCCACTGATTGACGTGCTGACTTGAATCCATCGTGTAGTACACCCTGTAGCCCATGATCTGACCGTTCGCCTCCTCGGGTTCTTCCCAGTGGATGATAGCTGTTGTAGCGCTTAGCATGCGGCCTCTGACTTGGCGAGGAGCCGTGCTGGGTGCCTGCTCAGCAGTTTTGGCCTCTATCGCTTCGCTCGAGGGTCCACGACCGATGTTGTTCACCGCGACCACGCGGAATTCATAATCGGAGTACGGACTCAAGCCGCCCACACTGTAGCGAGTGGTGGCTACACCGTCGATCTCTTTATACGAGTCTTCCGAATATTTCGACTTGTGTTGAATGATGTAATAGGAAACGGGCTCTGGGTTCCCAGAGTCCCATGTGAGGGTGATGCTGGTTGCTGTGCGTTCTGTTACCATGGGAACACCTGGAGGTTTGGGTAAAGCTAGAATAAAAATAAAATGCTAAGTTATGTTATGTGGTCATATGGAATTAACTGTAGAAACAAAAATTCTTAAATCCTTGAGAAGTTCAGCGTTGTGGTCCTTGTTTAAGGGGCTATTCTAGATGTTAGACTCTAGTTCAAGGACAAAGACTAATTCTAGATCTTCAGCTAGGTTGGTTTTAAAGCTTGCTTCCAGATAAACAAAACTAAATAAAACAAAAACTTTAATTAGCTAGTAAATAAAAATAAATGTATATATATATAAGAATCAGCGCATTATATAGCCACATACACGGTATAGGTGCTTGTAAAACACAAAGGGAACATCTTGCACTTAAATTATAAAAACTAATTAATTTCAGTAATTATGATTTCTAATTACATTAACATTATGCAAAAAAAAAATAAAAAAATGCTTCGGGAGGCACATCTGTAGGCTAAACGTGTTGAACGGTGACACAGTTATTAGCATTCATGAAGCTCGCATTTGGTCCCAGAGCGGTGCTAGCTGAAGGTTACCCTTCACCCCAGACAAACAGAGGCAGTGCTCTGGAACACCGTACAACTAATGTAAAACAGAAAAAGAGGCCTAAAGCCTTGGCAGAGTCCTGCTGATAAAAAAAAAAAGAAAAAAAAAAAGAGGGGCGACAAGGTCTCTCTGGAAGACATGCATTGTATCCGTTTTTGTTTTGGAGGTAACAAAAAGTGAACTCTGTGTGATTTATGGCTTTGTTTCAGTGGGTATAATGTAAGGGAGCAGATATGGGGTAAAGTGGTTTCTCTGGAGGCCGTCACCCATTAAAGCGAGGATAACTCTTAGCCCGGAAAAGACCGTGACTAATTCTGCTTTATTGTGTCTGGTGGTAGGATGTGTGGCTGTGCGGGTACGCGTCCTCCTTCGGATGAATATAAATATTTTGAACTTCACAAAGCGACTTACTTATCTGCGTAAAGCAACAAAAGCTACTGGAGAGACTAAAAAGTCCTCTGTAATTCTGCAATTTCATGCGGAATGGAATACACAGTTTTGGCTACTGCAGAGATTTTGGACATAATACTGTATAAATCACAACTGCTTTAGCAACCTTATCGTTGGATCTCTGGTATATTTTCGTTACGCTGCTGAATGTTTTCAAGCCTGAAGCCAATCACCTTTGACTGTAATCTGTGCCACTGCTTCGATGACACCCAGCGTGGACATGGCTACGCAGGTGTAGTTGGCCGACTGGCGAACGTCCGTGAGCTCCAGGACATTCCGCCCAATGGGCATGTCGTCCTCCGGGGTCAGGTCTTCCGAGCCCAGCATCCATTTGACGTAGGGCATGGGTGAGCCCACTGCCACACAGGTGATGTTCACACTGCCCCCTGGCATGATTTCGTTATCCGTGGGCGGGATCGAGAAACGTGGTGGAACCCGGCGAACTGCAAGATAATATATGGAGCTGTAGCCACATGAGGTGGAAACTTTAAACAATGCTAACTTTTTCAAATACTGGGAAAACCCTTTACACTGAACATTTTCTATAGACATTTCCTGAACTGACCAAATGGAGAAAATTGAATTTAAATATTTAACGTGGGGAATTGGTTGGCCAGGATTTGATCACAAAGCCAACCTTGATCAAATGTGAGATTTTAGAAGACATGATCTAAGGAGGTAAAAAAAAATGTAAAAATCTCACGTTTTTTTGGTGCTTATAGTTATGATTTATAAAAGGTTCAAGGGACAATCTGACAATTCTGATATTCTCACACATTTTATGCTGATTTTCCTAATTTACTTTTGATTCTGTGAAGCTGCTTTGCGACACAGACCACTTTTAAAAGTGCTATAAAAATAATTTTTTAATTGAAATAAATAAAAAAGGGTCATAGGCATTAAAACAATTCTTTGCTGGATCTTGTTTCTTTTTATAGTCTTCCTATCTCTTTGCCAAAATTCCACAGCGAACATCTGATGGGTTTTCCCAGATCAACTCCCATATGAAGTCACTGAAATATTCTAATTATTTATATATTTCCATCCACAGTTATCAAAGTGATCAGACAATACCAATTTTCTAACAGGGTTCCAGCAGAGGACGAGGTTTTTCCACATAAATATGCACAAGTCATGCCATTCCAGTCCACATGTAAAAATACAACACGGGGAGGGAACTCGAGGAGCGACGGCATGCTCGACCTCAATGCTGCGTTCTTTTCCATTTGATGTGAAGGAATGTGCTGCCTCACATTGCCACATCAGACAGACATAAAACACTTCATAAAAAAAGGGAAATGAGAAAGAGTAAAGGGAATGCTTGAGGAAAAAAAGGCAGTTAGTGGATAGAGGTCTTGTAAGAAATTATATGTAGCAGAAGGAAACGAGAGATGGATTAAAAATTAAAACGTGGTAAACATGGCAATTTATAAAAAAGGAGGAATCTCTGGCAGGAAAAAAAACAATCATAGAGAAAAATGAATGAAGAGCGGGAAAGGTAGGATGAGAAGTTACAATAAGAGAGATAATAAAATAAACAGGAGAACAATAATGGCAGAAAGGTGGAGCGACGTGCTACAGGAAATTAACAGGATTATCTGTGAAAATGAGCCAGACACGGAACGGCTCGGAACATTATGAGGAGGATAAAAAAAAAAGAAGGGAAGCTAGTAGACAAGGAAGATAGGAAATCAGACAGGGCAGGAAGTGGGTTCGAGCTTCTCATTCAGGAGACAGTGGTAGAATCGTTACGAGCACAGGAGGACAGGGGACGCTCAGGCAGAACAAGCCAGGAGACTCGGGGACTCAGATCAAACACATTTCGTCAGTGTTTCTGCTCAGTAAACAGTAAAACCTCTTTTTCCAAATGGCTTCATGAAAGATAACTGGCTTTGCTTTTTTTTTATTTCAGGTTTTCTCTCCGCGCTATATTTTTCAAGGCCGCAATGGTGGGAGAATGTCAGGAATGTTTGCTCTTGTGTTGGGGGAGAGGACTGAATGACTCATCGGAAAATGAATGAGATCCTCCCATCGCTAAATCACTTTTAATTAAAACGGCGTCGGCTTAGCGACTTTGTTCGGATGAACTTTAACTTAGGAAAGGCACTTCGATTCTCAGCGTCATTAATAAACAAACCTTGAAATAAACTCTTTCTTTTAATAAATGTTTTTGGAATGATTGCAATTAAAGGAGGCGAAGAATAAAAGAAGGAATGAGAGAGAGAGATATTAAAAAAAAAAAAAACTGCACAATTGATGAAACTTGCTCGGCTTAAGATGCCAAGCTTCTCCAGAGAGGAATTCTTGCATTATTAAATACAACTTTTCCCTCCTATTATATTTAATTAATATTCTATTGAAGCCCGCTCCCGGAAGACATAATGTTATCCCGTTCATTTGAATACCATTACATTTGTCAAGTCGGCCGAATGATGCTCGACATACATCATTCTTTCATTAGTGGCCCATTAAATGTGTGGGAGAGAAAATCCTTCACGGAGCCAGGAGCAGGAGATCTGTGCACGGTGGATTACAGCCTTGGCTGAGATTCACCGCCCTTCAGTTTTCATTAAAACAAACGAGGCTGAGGCTGTAAAGCGTCCTCTGAGTGAGGGAGCTCAAGGAAAAAGAAAGAAGAGGAAAAGAAAAAATCACATCAGCACCAAAGACCAATCAGGGTGTACTGAGAGGTGGGGTTCAATCATAGTGTCATTCCTGGTGCATTCTTGGCTTGATGAATTGATGAGGTCATGTTTTTGTACTCAATGGATTTTTTACTCCAATTTCTTTTTTTTTAATGCAAAAATAGGTAGAGAAAATGTGCCTCCATTTAATAAACTGATGGAATTCCAGATATTGCATGTGGATGAAAATTCTTTGTGCCTTTATAAATTGATATAACGTCTATTTTATAACAATAAATGATGGTCGTACATGTAGTTATTGCTATGGTAATAACATCCAGCCGAGTTCCTGTAATGTGCAAGTGGTCTTGGTAAATGTTCATGAGAACGACTGCAATCATCGTACTGTACATCCAGGCTTCTGTAAATGTCAACTGGTTTTATGCCTTCATTCATGAGAATTAATGTATAATTTAATACAAGCTGATCTTCACCATCACGTCCAAGGTCATGGTCAATCAGGAGTCTATTCCTTAACTATTATGAGTATATGTATACGTATATACAGTATATAGTACTGATTTGATGAAACTGATAAGAAGCTACTGCTGAATTCCTGAGCTGATTAAAGGAACCGAGCAGGAACACTGACTTTAAGAACCAAAGCTAGCAGGGGTTTGTGGTCCATAGGTGGTGCAACACCTGTTCATCATGCAGAACGACACACATTCTCTCTCGACATGCGCCACTCTTTAGACGGTTAATCATAACAGCCAAGGCCATGTGCATTCAGCACCACGAACAACAAAACAACAATAACAACAACAACAAAAAAAAAGGAGGGATAAAGTGGACCGTATCCATGACAGAAGAACACATAAGGAACCGGAACGAGAAACATAAATGGAAAATAAAGAGGAGAAGAGGCCAGACATGTGCATTCATTCATTCAGTTGTATTGGTGACAGCTGTAGTGGCAATTTCAAGACAGCTATTTCATGAATTTTATGTCTTTGAGTTCTCTGAGTTCGGTACAATGAGACGATTAGAAAGTAGAAAGTAAAAAAAAAAAAAAAAACCAACACCAACCTTCTCGCAGCTCTGGGGAATGTAGGAAATTTTGATGCGGAACACAATGAAATGACAAAAGGAGAAAAAACAGGGGAAACACAGAGAGAGTAAAAAGGCCATGTACAACTGCTACTCATACATATCTGTTAGAGGAAGGCCATTTGGTATTTCGGAGAGAATCCTAGCTACACTTATGTACTTTAGAGAAAAGAAAGAAGAAAAAAATACTGCTTTGCTTTTAAGATATTACACAACAAAATCACCAGTGTTGACTTCTACAACTACAGTTTACCTGTACAGTATTATACAGAAATATATCTCTACTGGGTATATATTTGCATAGACTCGCTGGAAATCCATCATTTTCATCCATCAAGATGTTTTTGTTAATTTTATAAGATATAAACCAAATGACTAGGTGACAACATTTGTCTATGTGATGTCTGACAAGCCTCAAAGTACTGTACATTTAAAGTTGGCTTAATCAAACAAAACACTCCTGAATATTGAAACCTATTTCAATGTAGCTGCAAATTTACACCCCCGATCGCTAATGATCTCATGGTAGATTCAAGTTTTCCATTAATGTTATTGCAGTTAAAGAATAATATCCTAAATGGCAAACAAATCGAATTATCATCATAGAATTTCCTGCTGCTGCACAAAAGCAACAACAACAACAATAGAAGTCCATTCAGCACTGTTTGATTTTGCCGTATAAGCAGATGTACATTACCAATACACCATGTACAGTAGCTACGTATCTACTGTATGTTATCATTTAAATTATACGTGTATAGTACCTGTGATTTTCATATCCTTATACGTATCCTTACTGTCTAAATTTCTTAAAAATTACAGCAAATAACTTTATTAACAAAAGAAACATAATTTCAAGTCATAACAATGTAAAAAAATCCTTCTCTGGCTACAGTACAAGAATGACAGTAGATATTTTAAACCCATGGATCAGCGAAAACACATTTATATATATTTTACTCCATTATGATACGCAATACAGTATGTTACTTATAAATATATAATTATTTTTTAAAAATCTAATGTTTACAATTAGCATAATAATTTAGGTCTATGTTTATGTAATATTTGTTGTAGATCATTATCCTGAGTGTAACATAAAGACAACAAATGTAATTCATTTTTTATTTATTTTTTTAATTTCATTAATCAAGCAACATTAACCCTTTGACATACTGTACGCTGTTATGAATAACTTATAGATTTTTGGGAACTGAAACAAATTGCGAACTAGTGAACAGCGAATATGGGTATATTTTAACAGTTGTTTTGGTTTACTATGTATTAATGAGAATAGTCAATAATTTTGTGTCGCACACATTTTTTGTAGTTATTCAAAATTAAAAACTATTGTTTGAATGTAATATTATAAAATAAAATAAAAAACTGCATGAAAGTCATAGCAAGGATAGACTTTTTTTAATGTTTCCTTTACATCACTTTATAGTATATTGAAATAAATGTAATGATTAATTTAATTAGTCTTCTGAACATTACTTTAGTTAAAAAAAATCCACAAATAACAAAGCTCAGAGATAATATACTGTTCTAAATACGGACTTAACTGTAAAATGATATACGTCTTAAATGGGAGCATTTGTTTTCAGCTGTATAATATATAAAATGTCTATAATCATGTATATTTTCTTGATTTAGGAACATTGATTATTGACAATTTAATATATTAATTTCTTAGAAGTCAAAACATTTGTCATAAAGTAAAATAAAAAATATTAATTTGGGCTTTTTTTCGAAATTTGGATACTTTTTTAAGGCAAAGGAAAAGTCAAAGGGTTGATGTCTCATATATATATATATGAGCATATTCTCACATTATGTATTTAATCTCAATTGCATTTTTGATGAAAAGAAAGTTTCTAAGTTCAATTATATTTTCCCCCTCCATTTTTGGCGAAAAAGGGAAAAAAAAAGAGAGAGTTGGATTCGGCGTGCTGTAGGAAAGAGAACGAAATAAACATGGGTACAACCCATAAACCCGTTGCAAGCTTAGGGGTCAGTGTAATTAGTGTCACACCAGGCAATCATGGCATTGAAGCAGGAAAATTAACAAAAAAAAGAAAGATAAAGAAACAATCACTGAAAAATCAATGAAATCGACGAAGGAGAATCAAATGCAACAAATATACTTACAAAATTTGCAGTCAGGAAACTTTCCAATGATCCATTTATTCTGAGCATTTCTGTTCAATAGGTTACGATAACACCCTCGATATATTTTTTACAGTAACTCTAGCTCTGTAATCAGCACAGAGTTGTTCCTGTGGGCTTTCCTACCTCGGACATATAAGTTCGCAGGAGCCGAGTAGCGCGTGCCGTCGTTATTAGTCGCGACACACTCGTACTTTCCTTGGTCTGACTCTTCGCTCTGTTCGATCTGCAGCGCTCCTGTATGGCGGGAAAGAATATGGAGCAGATTCGGGTGTTAAGCAGAACACAATCTCACAGTGCAACAAAGCAACGTTTATCATCTTTACTTTTTTTTTTTCCCCCTCACACAATCCCTGTTTCCCAGACCTTTTATGTATTCCCTTCATATTGTACAACATATACTGTATGTAAAATAACAAAGAAAGAAAGAAAGAAAGCAAAAAACAACTAAATTGTTCTCGCAGGTGACTGAATGCATTAAATCTTTAAAATCAGCCACCTGCTGATTTCTGCTGGATTCGGACCGAGCCATAAAAACAAGAACTGAAGAAGACGAAAACAAAACAAAACAAACAAACAAAAAAGTTACAAACCTTTTTAGATGCTCGCTGTAAAAATGTGCGGACGCCTTGTCATTTCTAATGCAGTGCCTTTTTGTGTGGCATTTCAATGAAATTGTAGCTGGGTCAAATAGAGGTTACTTCGGCGTGTGCTGATATTCGCTTGTTTTATATCAAAGCATATTGGAAAATTAAAACAAACTCAATCGAAGACGTTTAAGCACATACTGTAAGGAAATTTTTTTTTCTTTTTTCTTTAGGTCAAAATTTCCATTCCAATCCAATCAAAAGCTCTAAAATATACTTATAACTTAAAAAAAAAAAAAGATTGTACAATGACGTTACACTGGAATATCAGCACATGCACAGTGTGTATAATTTGAACACCTATAAAATATGGATTTCTTGATTTTTTTTTTTTTTTTCCTCTTCGGACCATGCACTGCAGTAGACGTTTGAGGCGCCGCAAATCACGCACTGATCATTCTCTTCTTACGACACACTGTACAAATCACATTGATGGAAAAGGAGAACATACAGTCTACATGTTGCAGGGTTTCTAAAGCACTTTAGCTCTTGCTTTAACATGACTTGGATGCTATTTGCTAGCATTGCCAGTATAATATTAAAAAAAGAAAGGGAAAAAAAATAAAGAAAAAAAAAAGGATTTAAAATTCGAAGGGACAGAATAGAGCCCTGCAATATACAACACCTGACAGGACTGTTCAGCATGGGAGAGGATGAATGACACTGCTTCAGGGCAGCATGGATCAAACGAAAAAAAGGATTACAGTATACAAAAGCAGCATAACCAGGGAGGACAGTCTTAAAAAATAATAAGAAGAATAAAAAAAAAAAGATTTTTGAGTTAGCGAATTTGGCATAGTCAATTTTAAATTCGAATTATTCAAGGATGGCCCATGACTCGCAAAAATAACCCAAAAAGTTTGCGACAAAAAAAAATAAAAATAAAAAAATGTTTGCTGCCTGGGCTTTGAAAAATTGTGTTAGGAGATTCAACATCATCCAGACCATTACATCACCCTCTGTCCCAAAATGATTGACATGCAAAGTCAAGAAATGTATGTCAGTGCAACTTACAACCTTTTTTTTTTTTTTTTTTTTGTCAACCCTTAGCTGAAAAATAAAACGTAGGTGCGTTAGAGGTGAAAATTCAGGTCAAAATGGCCAACAAGAAAATCAACCAACCACTGCCATAGCTTGTTCAAAGCTACAAATGACACCCATAAAAATCCACCAATGGGATCAGCAGTGTGGTGTCACATGACCAAAGGAAAAACAGTTTTTTTTTTCTTTGTTGTAAATAGAAATATATATATGCATCAAACCACATCTCCACCTCCTGAGTTGTTGTGAAAAAAAAAAAAAAAAAAAAAGAAAAATCACAAAACGGGCACCTCGGTTTCTCTGCCAGACCTTTTGTTAGCTTTTCCCCAACCCTGAACAATAAAAAAAAAAATATCAAAACATCAAAAATGAAAGCCTTCAACCCAAGAAAAGTAAGAAGGGAAAAAATAGGTGGTAGAAGTAAAAAAGCACCGGAGAAACTTTATCAAAAAAGTGGTTGTTTGGTCTTTTTTTTTTTTTTTTTTTTAAAGATAAGGGTACAGGTAGAGGAAAGCACATAGAGATTGAGAATTAAAAAAGATAAATAGACATTATTTTTTGCTTGAAAAAAAAATAAAAAATTCTGCTGGCAGAGGATAGGCGAGAAGTTGTCCGCGAGTCCGTCATCGCATGGCACGAGTGTGCAAGAACAGCTAAGGGGGGAAAAATGTTTGGTTGTTTTAGTTGGACAAAAAGAGGGACACATGAGTCGCTATGGCCAAAAAGAAAGACAGAACGAAAAGCAATAATAATAATAATAAAAATAAAAATAAAAAAAAACGAATAAGGATAAGAATAAAAAATAGAAGCAACAAACAAAAAGGTAAAAAATTAATAAAACGCCACTGGATATGCTTCTTTGTGTCACAGTAAGCATATCGCAATTTATTAATTGGAAGAAGAGATAAATAAAATCAATGAAAAGAAATGAATTGAGGAATGAAAGCAGATACGCAAAGGTCAGATGGGAAGAAAGAAATGGGAGAAGGGAGAAGTGGGGGGTTGTTTAAGGGTTTAAGGGTTTAAGGGAGGGGGGAGGGAGTCGGGGGATGATTCTGGGATGGAGGGACGAGACATATACATGGAGGCGGACGGGATGGAGGGACAGCGAGAATGAAGTTTTGTTTTTCATTCTGTGAACTTCGGTTCAGCTCTCTTACCTCGTATTGGAGTACCACCTGGGTGGATAATATGAATGCAAATAAGATTGGAAAGAAGAAGCATTAGTACGAGAGGAAGGAGGCTGGGGGCTTTGGAAGAAGAATCAAATTAGCTGTTTGTTTGTTTTTTTCTTTTCTGTCTGATTGATTGTTTAGTTTTTCTTTAAACAGAGTATGTTATAGAAGAAAAAAATAAATGATAAGAAGGTACTGTAGGAAAGATTAGAGAGACAGAAAGAGAGACAGAGAGATTGATTTCCTCTACTGGTTAAAAAACTAAACCAAAAAAAAAACAAGAAGGTTATCATTGGAAGGTGTTACATTGGTTAAGTACAAGGAAGGTGGCATTTTGAAATTGTTTAGTGGGAGTTAGGATCTTTTATTGTCATAATTGGTTGTTGTTTTTGGACAACCTCTGATTGTAACCTTTCAGGTAGAAATTGTGTAGGATAAAGCACTATGGTGCTGTAAAAAAAATTAAATAAGGGGGGGGGGGGGTAAGGAAGAGGGGGGTTGGAGTAAAGGAAGTGAGTCAGTGAGAGAAGGGACGTCCACACATGGAGGGACACATCAGAACATTTTTTTTTTGCTCTTTTTTCATTTTGTGTCCTTAACCAGGTGCGTGTGCGTGTTTTTCTTTTTTGGTTATTTTTTCCTTGTTATATACAGTATATTCATATACTCAGATAGAAATGTGTATGTATGTGTCTGCTATAACTGTACATCTGTGCTAACTGTTAGTAAAATGCATGCCATGCATTTTAATAAGAGTTTTGAGAGACATGAAACATTAGTGGGGGTGATGTGTGCTTCAGAGCTACGCACTTACCAAAAGACTCTGTAGATTTAAAAAATACGGAGAGAAGAAAGACAGCATAGAAAATATGATTATATTCCTTATGTTTAGGAACAGGTTTTCGTTTTCAATTTTTTTTTCTTTTCTTTTTTTTTCTTTTCTTTTAATTCTTAAGACTCTATTGCACAGCAGAATAAGGCGTACATGTGAACAAGAATAAAAAATAATAATAAAAATAAGGATAAGAATAGGGTCATAAGGTCACACAGTGCTGCTCACAACAAGAGAAAGGAAGTTAAACAAGACTAGTGAAGACAAGACACGTTAGAGAGTCAGGCGGTCACACAGATCAAATTATTAGGGGTTAAGAAAGTAGATCTCCCCATAGCCAATAAATATATGTATATTAAAAAATAAAAATAAAAAAACTCAGATTTTTTTTTTGGCAGGGAGGAGAAGGAAAATCACACAAGCAGGCAGTTCAGAAGCGAAGCGGAATCTGAGCAAAGCAAAGAAATTCACGAGGGGCCGGGGGGAAAGCTAGACACGACGACCACACGGACGCACTACTGTGGCTACGGGATTATGGGCAAATCCTCCGCTACGCTAGCACCGACAGATCCGCTCACGAGTTAAATGGAAATGCAACCCCGCGATCACATTAGAAGAGGATGATGTCACCTTTTTAAAAAAAAATTTATTCGCATATGGGTGTGGCTTGAACAAATTGTGGGCGTGGCCTTTTAGCTTTTGGATTTTTTTTTTTCCTGTAAAATTTGTTTTGAGAAACGTTTTTCGGTCACAATCTACTATGCTAAATATTTCTCACTGAATTTGTGCTATAATAACAAAAAAAACTATGAATTTAAACACCTGTCTCCAGTGCCCATGTTTTCAATCCCCCAGAATCAGAATGGCTTATGTTAATGACAGGGTTTTGTTGTTACAGTAAAATGATCAGCAATCAGCAAAAGGTAATGTAATGTGTTATTTACCAAAAACAGCATCATAATTTAATACTTAAGTAAATTTGAAGGTGGGTACTTCTGTACTTTTACTCAGGTACATACGTAAAAGGAGGTCTTCTACTTTTACTTGAGTACAATTCGTCTAAGGAAATCTACAGAATTTGAGAGCAGTGGTATCTCAGTATACGAACACCCGCCTTGCGATTCTTTTGCCTTGACCTAAAATTTTCCAAGAAATTTGCCTTCTGCTTACAAAAAACTTAAAGCATACGACCGAGCTGGTGGCTCGTACTTCCAGTTGCACGTACGTCCAGTAGCCAATCAAAACTTGTTTGCGTCAATGGAAAGCCAAACGAAGCAAGTATACATATTGCACTATGGGTCACAAGAATATTATCATGAAGTAAAGTGAATCACTTTCAGTTTTGTTTTTAAAGCAGCCGGTGCCAAGAAGAATCACAAATAAAGGTTAAATGAGGTTTAATGTCTATTCATTTCATATTTTATGTTTTGATTGTTTTTATATGCAAAACTTTGATTATAAATTGGTGATAATGATAAAATTTTTGGGTGGCTGGTACGGATTATCTGCTTTTACATTATTTCCTATGGGAAAACACGTTTCACAATATACGAAATTCAGCTTTAAGAACTTCGTAGGCTGAGGTACCTCTGTAGTTTTCCAACCTCTGGTGTTTACACGACATTTAAACTGCAAAGCGTCCAGTTTTACAGAACGGATCTCAAACGTTACGGAGGAATCGTTCCCCTTATGGCTGCTTCTTGATTTTCTAGTATTTTTCTTGGTTGCAGAAAATTAAAGAAAACCGTACTCAAGTCTAATCGACACCATGAGTATTACATGGATTTGTTCGAGATAAACGAGCCTTATTGAGCTAGGCATTGTTCTGAAATCGTATTTGCAACGTTGCATTTCGATTGTTCGTTTAGCGACAGAACCTAATACCCACTTTGTCCTTAAAATTAACGTTGGCAAATTAACGTTACTACAACGTTTTGACAAATTTAAAGAAATTCATCTTTCCAAAAGTGCTTACAGAAAAGTTGTATATTCGTAACCGTGTCACGATTTTATACATAACTACGAGCTGTTTAAAGTGAGATATACGCTGCGGGACGTTCGTCGACAAATCGTTTAGATTTCCTGACAAAAACAAGCATTTCTTAGCTTGCTAGCATGATCGCAGGGTTACGCGGACGGAGGTCACACAACAGCCATTTCAATCAGCTTGCTCTGGGATTGCGTTAGGATAGTCACACATGGACTCGTCGATCTTCTTTAGATTAGACGAATATAATAATCAAAAACAGCATGAACCATGTGGAGGTGGGGGAAAGGGGGAGGAGCTCCTTTGTTCTGAATGAAGCCCAATGTTGAAAATTAGTCATTTTAGACAAGAAATTGAACATAAAAAAGAAAGAAAGAAACAGACACAGGTATGGTTGGTCACTTACTGCGATGGAGCAGTAGAAGGTACAAGTAAATAAAATAAGGATGATGATATAAAACCTGCTACGTGTGCAGTCACAGCAGTGAGTCATGGGTAATAATGGAAGCGCTGAAGAAAGTAATAAAAGACGCCTCGAAAGCAACACACATGGATGTCCAAACACGCGCACTCATCCACCCACACTCACTCACACACACACAGCACAACATAGATAAACTTATGCCATTATCTACATAAAATAAAAAGTGCTAGATGAGGAGGAAAAAAAGGATTTAAAAAAAAAAGAAAGAAAAAAATAACAGGAATGAAAGGAAAAAGGAATTCTGTTTTCAAAATTTTTGCCAGAGGGATGAGGAAGTTTACCTGATCGGAGCTGTTTGATTCGGCCATTGTTGTTGCTGGTGTTAACAGGGAGGAAATCTTTAAACCAGGAGATGTCGGGGTCAGGGTTCCCGCTCGCGGCACACAGCATGGTGGCGGTGCGCGTTCGCTCTACTACCTTCAGCTGA
Organism: Clarias pachynema; assembly: GCA_030014365.1. Classification (NCBI taxonomy): domain Eukaryota; kingdom Metazoa; phylum Chordata; class Actinopteri; order Siluriformes; family Clariidae; genus Clarias; species Clarias pachynema. Next base: position 14,375,616 of record JAQMYL010000013.1, on the reverse strand, counting down.
GGACCCATGTCTATGGTGGGGAATCCAGAAGGAAGCTGGTCCTCTGAAAAACACACACGTTAGACACATGGCCTTCGATTTAGATAGTTAGCTAGCACAGAGATTATTATGACCACAAAGTGTAACAGTTGTGACCTAAAATTACGTCTGATTTAAGTGTTTATAAACGTTAAATGTTTTTCTTAATTAGTATTTTATATTAAAACAAAACAAAGTATTTTTTTTTATTTTGTGATTTTTTTTCCAAAAAGCTATAAATCCACCTACCACAAGTTAATCGCATTGAATAAATCAGCCTGCCATATGTTGGTTGAGTTTTAATCAAACTATAGTAAACTCATGCTTTATGATTTTGTAGTGAGTCAAACTAAAAGTATTGGCAATAAATTAGATCAAGGAAAAACATATTGAGTTTTGTTTCACACTAAATCTTTTTAATTGTGGGAGATACTGGAAAACATAATAAACAACACAAAAAAAACTTACTTTACTCAACTTAAGTTACTCAGTACATTGTGTGCCGTCCGTTTGTGTATCGACCGATCGAGTGTTGGTCTGTTGGTCGTCCCCTAAGGTTTATAACTTTACAGTAATAGGGGACATAATGCAGCGAATGCAACAGCTTCCCACACACAGTGTGTGCGTCTCATATCTCTTGTACGCAAATCGCTTGTTAATGTTTCAAGTTTTGTAATGTTATTTCTTTTCTTCACCACAGTGCTTACACTCCAGTCTCGCAAATAATTTTGTTAACTATGTTTAAACAACATCCAAATCGCATAATGTCCTATTACACAGAACGTATCACGGACATTAAGCGACATACACATACTTTAAGTCATTCATGAAGTAAAAGAGTATAAACACTCATTCTTGGCTTCAACATTCTCCAACAACCCTTCGAACACATTAAAACCACTAACGTCAAAGAGGACGTTTCATCGCCTCACTGATCATGTGACACAAAGAACCAATATGATTGGCTTTAAAGTTTAAAGCTTTAAAAATAAAGTTATATAGTAGGTTGCAACTTGGACATTTTGTTATAGACAAGCTTGTGTGTGTCAGAGAATAATAATTCGCCAAATTTATTATTTAATTAAATACATTTAATTTATTTCTCTGTACATTGCTGAAGGTTTCCAGTTATATATTGAGATGTATCTGATCTAATAAAAAATAAAAATGTATTTAATTTTTTCCCCCCCAGATTTTCTTCCTAATTTAGTCGTGTCCAATTCCTCCCCGACACTAGGGGGCACCCACATTAAGGCTACTACTACCACTCAGTCGGGAGGGCCGAAGACTATCACATGTTTCCTCCGAACCATGTGATGCCAGTCGACCGCATCTTTTCAAACTGCTCGCGCACGCACCCTTGGGGGTGGAGTAACATACTCGGAGGACAGCGCTATCCGCTCCTTCCGCTTGCGTGAGCTCACAGACGCCCCCAACTGGCTGTAGAGCCGTAATTAATGTGAGAGCACGAAGTACCTCTCATCCCTCCCCTCTGAGAGAGCTCGGCCAATCAGCTCTCTCTAGACCTCC
>JAQMYL010000013.1:14332701-14344160 GCA_030014365.1 Clarias pachynema | reverse complement strand
GGTGTGTCATGGTTAATATCAGTGTTTGATGAATATTGGTGTTTCATGGTTAATATCAGTGTTTGATGATGAATATTCATGTTTTTCATGGTTAATATCAGTGTTTGATGGTGAACATTGGTGTTCCATGGCTATATCGGTGTTTGATGATGAATATTGGTGCTACATGGTGAATATCAGTGTTTGATGATGAATATCGGTGTTTCATGATTAATATCAGTGTTTGATGATGAATATTGGTGTTTCATGGTAAATGTACAGTAAGTGTTTGATGGTGAACATCTGCGTTTCATAGTTGTTTGATTTTGAATGCTGGAGTATTTCTTGGTTAATATAAATGTTTGATGGTAAAAATGGTGTTTTATGGTACATTTTAGTGTTGGTAAACGTGGTAAACGTGGTAAACGTGGGTGTGTTTGATGGTGAACATTGGTGTTTATGATGAATATCAGTATTAACCATGAACCATACCAACGTTCAAAATCAAACACTGACATTTACCATGAAACACCGATGTTCACCATCAAACACTGAGATTTACTATGAAACACACCAAAAGTCACAATCAAACACTGACATTTACTATGAAACACAACTACGTTTACCATCAAACACTTAAATTTACCATGAAACACCAATGTTCGCCGTCATACAGTGCTATTAACCATGAAACACTCCAAGATTCAAAATCAAACACTGACGTTAACTTTGAAACACAGATGTTCATCATAAAACACTGACATTATGAAACACAACAACGTTCACCATCAAACACTTAAATTTACCATGAAACACCAATTTTCTCTATCAAACATTGATATTAACCAAGAAACACCCCAGCATTCAAAATCATGGTGAATACCAATTAATGATGAATATTGGTGTTTCATGGTAAATTTAAGTGTTTGATGGTAAACGTTGCTGTGTTTGATGATGAACATTGGTGTTTCATACTCAATGTCAGTGTTTGATTTTGAATGCTGGGGTATTTCTTGGTTAATATCAATGTTTGATGGAGAAAAGTGGTGTTTCATGGTAAATGTCAGTATTTGATTTTAAATGTGCAAATGTTTTAAGGTTAATATCAGTGTTTGATGATGAGCATTGGTGTTTCATGGTAAATGTTAGTGCTTAATTTAGAACGTTGGTGTGTTTCATGATTAAGTGTTTAATGATTAATGTTGTTGTGTTTCATATTAAATGTCAGTGTTTTATGATGAACATCTTTGTTTCAAAGTTAACGTCAGATCTTGAATCTTGGTTTAATGGTTAATAGCAATGTATGACAGCGAACATTGGTGTTTCATGGTAAATTTAAGTGTTTGATGGTAAACGTAGTTGTGTTTCATAGTAAATATCAGTGTTTGATGGCGAACATTGGTGTTTCACGGTTAATAGCAGTTAATGATGGTGAACATTGATGTTTCAAAGTAAATGTCAGTATTTGATTTTGAATGGGCAAGGTTAATATCAATGTTTGATGGAGAGCATTGGTGTTTCATGGTGAATGTCAGTGTTTGATTGTGAACGTTGGTGTGTTTTATGGTTAATAGAAATATATGATGATGAACACTGGTGTTTGATAGTAAATTTAAGTGTCTGATGGGAAGCGCTGGTGGTTAACGTCAGCGCTAGATGGTGAATTATTACAATCATTAGATGGTCTGATTAATGTCTGAAATGAATGAAGCTGCTAATTACTGCTCATGTACCGCTCCAGGAAAGAATTCCTACTTTTCATTTTACAAGAACCAAATAAACAGACACATCAGTGGTGATTAGCGTTTGTGCCTTTTAAAGCTTTTGAAAAAAGGCATAGTCCTGACATTCAGTGAAGGGAAGGGAAGTATGTGCTCGTGAGTGGTATGCGAACAATGCAGAAAGGACTGATGGAAGAAAGGGAGAGAAACAGACAGCGAAGGGGAGTGTGAGGAGAAGGGAGAAATGTAAACAGCAGTTTAATTTCCCTTTCTCCTGACGAAATTCTGAGCTCTGATCCTGTCTTTCAATTGGCTCTCAATTTTGTGCGTGTGTGTGTGTGTGTGAAGATGCTAAATGAACCTGGCAGGCCTGGTAAGAGGTGAAAAAGGACACAATTTATGACTGGAGTATGTGAGTGAGTGAGAGAGAGAGAGGGCCTCAAGTAGGCAATACACACTCACTCATCCACATACCCACCTACCTACACACCCACACACACTCACTCACACACACACACAGGACAGGTGAGCTCCCACACTCTAATATGCCACGAACTGAGCCACACTGATTGCCTCAGACAAGAGTGTGTGTGTGTGTGTGTGTGTGTGTGTGTGTGTGTGTGTGTGTGTGTGTGTGTTTTGACTCCTCATCCCTGCCGTGTCGCTGTCTGAACGGGATGATGGGTAATTGATATGCTGCGGGTTTGTTTGCTCAGGAGCGACTCGGCTGCAGTCGCGCACGCACCGCCGTCGGCCATGAGAAATCGCACAATGGGAGATGATTGAGGCGTGACTGCGGGAAAATGGTGTTTTCATAGAGCCGTGGCAGCCATTTTCAACCAGCGCCATCAATCAGAGGAACACAAACACCGCGCATGTTAACAATAGCACCCAATTACTTAAAGCGTGATGCTATAGTGTTTACTCCTCTTTTCTTCCTAAAATCTCACGTAACGGCACTCAAATGATAAACGTATACTTTTTTTTTTCTTCGTGTGAATAGGTAAATGATACATCGGGGCCTCTTCGGGAAATGAGTTCATATCGTGTAGTCTTTGTGCACGCTAACAAAAAGATCTGACAGAGAGTGTACGGAACACACAGACAGCTTGGAGCTTTTAGTGCTCACTATGGTTAAGGTTGGAAAAAAGGTGCACGACGGCCTCATTTAGTTTATTAGATGTTCTACAGCCTGAAACACACATCAAGGGTTTGATTGGTGAAGAGAGATCAAGGTGTTTAAGGTGAAAGATTAGTCCTAGGATATAGGTCGCCGTGGAGGTGGTGTGTTCAGGTCGAGGCGTCCCGTAGTTTGGGGCTATAATTAGATTGATGCGTCACCACGGCAACCGGGGGTTTAAGGAGGAATGGTGGGAATTTACAGATTGGGTTTCTTACATATGAATCAAATGTACAGTTCTGTGCAAAATGCAAATAGATGTTCTATATATATATATATATATATATATATATAGTACTGTGCAAAAGTCTTAGGCACCATATTATATGCTGTGCCAATTTTGTTATATATGTTCATCATGTCTGCATAATTACATACAAAATAATTCAGTATTTCCATATATAACTTAACAATTTATATATATATATAAATTTTTTTTTTTTTTTTTTTTTTAAATAATGCGCAATAGGCAGTAATTAATGAAACAAAGTTAGTATTTCGTGTGTCAATTCTTCGCAAACAATTTAGCGTCAAATAAATAAAAATGTTGCAATTTTTTAAGGAAATTAGCTACTAAGTTTTACTAAGCATCCTGCAAAACCACACCCAGTGTTTTTCTGAGAACTTTCTTTGTTGCACCTGGTGCGTTTGTCTTTCAATGAAACCCTTGACTTAAAAAGTCAAGACTTGTTGATCGAAACCTTATTGATCGAAGACTTTCAAAGACATGAAGACGGAGACTTACGAAAACTTCATGATTAAAACTGAAGCTTCCATTATGCTTTATTGTCTAAAAAGTGCTCATTTATATAGTATAATATACTGCTTTCTTTTCTGCCATGCGAAAACTTTTCATTTTGTGGTGGAGTACTGATGTTTGTCATGATGGAAGTCATGTTGATTTTTTTTCAGTCATAAAGTCATAAAAAAAAATAAAAATAAAAAAAAAGAAATCTGTAATAAAACACACACAAAGTACCAAAGACATTTGGACAGTACTATAATATTAAGTTTGCATGTTTCTTACTAAATGCATCACTTGACGAGCCAAAAAAAAAAAGCTAGAAAGAACAAAATATGTGCTCTTAAATAAATTTATTGTACATTGGAGCTAACCGGAAGCCTTATTTTATTGTTTTATTTGTTTTTTTATGTAGCGCACTACAGAGGGTCTACTATCCCCCTGAGTCGTGCCCTATGTACAGTATAGATCTAACCTTCTATGCTTTGTCTTATTGTATGAGCACTATTAATAATTCTGTGCAGAACTGTTCGCACTATAACAACAACAAGCGGAAATGCAATTAAGGGCAAAATACAGAAGGGTGTCAATGCAATTGCATTCAACTTACACCAGCTCAGAAACAACGACTGTGCATGCAGATTAATACAACCAGAGTTCAGGTATTGCATTTGTATAAGACAGGATTTTTTTCTCCAAAAAATCCAAAAAGACAAAAACTGATCTATAAGCGTGAATAATAAGCAAAAGTATTTATAACTTTGTTCAATGAGAAGGTTCCTGAAATTATGACGATATTTGATTTGATATTTGGTCAACTTTATATCTCGAATAAGTGACATCACTTCTTTGAAATGGTTTTCATTTACTTCGTTAACAATAAATAGATTAATAAGTAGACTTTATTTGAGATCGTAGTAAACCTAGGCTTTAAGCTAAGTGTTTGTGGGAGTTTAAATTAATATTCAACAGCATTGAAATATTAAATCTTTTCAAATTCTTGTGTGTGTCTCTCTCTCTCACACGCACACACACACATACACACTCGTACTCTATCTCCGTATCTCTCTGTACTTCAAAGTACAGTATGTTTGTCTCCGCGTGTAAATTTGTTCCTTCCTAGCAGGAGTCTTTCTTGATGTCGAAAAGTAAATTGTACAACATCTACCCGAAGATGAATGGGCAAGATCAAAGATCAGAGTTAAATCTGCACTCGCGGCATTGTGGGTAGGAGCAAATCACTACTTAAAAGCTTACGGGCATGATGAGGAGACGGCAATCGCCTTTCGCGAGATTTAATGCGGTAACAAAACAATGTGGAGAAGAACTGCTTTGTGGTGAGTAGGATGGTTTGTACTGTGTGTGTATGTGTGTGTACATACGCCTACATATGTGTGTGTGATGGTTGTCTGTCCAATCCGTAATCCTTCTGGCTGGGGTGACTTTAATCTACCTGCAGTAATACGCAGGCTAGCTGCGTTAATCCGTGTCTAAGCCTGCGCCCACCTCTAAATAAAAAGTGTAAATCCTGATAAAGACCAGTGATGTAGATGAGTACATAATAATTAAAGTAAACATAAAAATATATCAACTAGCAGGTTCTCGTCACAAGAGATTGGTGCAAAGCATTATGGGAGATTACGCAGTCCATCCACTTCCACAGTAGTCTTGGAAAATCGCCTTTTTTTCCAGTTTAGTACAATGAAATTCTGGATCCTATTAGCGGAAGTGACTTTGCCCCGCAGGGGTTTAAACTTGTCCACCTACTTTCTCCAACCTCAGACTAAGAGTTTGTCTGTTCACTGACTCAGACTGTGTGTTTTTCTAATTAAGTACTCGCTTTAAGCTGCCTGACTCCGAGTGTACACGGTGTTTATTACAGCTTTATTATATGATGCACCCACAGAGACGCTCACAGAAAAAAAACATGGGAAGAGCAGAGAGGATAAAGTGTTAACGTTTAAATGTAGGAAGAATTATATCATGTGTATTTACTGCTAAAACCATTCACAGCCTTTGTTCTGGAAGGGTCTTTCTCACTTTACACTGGCAGAAAAGTTTGAAGGGCAATAAGCTAAACCAATCACTGAGTAATTTAAGACATTTGTTTACCATTTACAATTTTACAATCTTAGCACAGCATGTAGACTTATATTGTTAAGGTTCCGGAGACCTGTCTGTATTGACTCAGGACTTGACTTGGGAACTACTTGTATTGTCTTGAGGTTTGACATGGGGACTGTCTATTGACTCTGGACATGTCTGATTTGATTTGAGACTTGAATTAGGACTAGCCCTTCCTGAGTTGGGTCTTGTCTATCTTTACTTGGCACCTGACTTGGGTCTGACTTGACTTGGTGCTTGCCTGTATTAACTTGGAACTTATTTTGGGACTAGCCTGTCCTTACTTGGGTCTTGTCTATCTTTACCAGGGTCTTGAGTTGGGACCTTGTTTGACTTAGAATCTGATTTGTGACCTGCTTACCCTGACTTGGGGATTGTCTGTCCTTACTTGGTACTTGACTTTCGACTTGCCTAACTTGACTTGAAACTTGACTTAGGAGTTGCCTGTCTTTTTGCTTGTTTTGTTTTGCTTGTTTGTCAGTCCTTACTCGGGACTTGACTGTCTTTATTTAGAGCTTGCCTTGGGATCTGCCTGTCTTGAACGGGTACTTATCTGTACTGACTTGGGACTAGCCTTTACTGAATTGGGTCTTGTCTGTACTTACCTGGGACTTGACTTGAGACTTGCCTGTCTTGATTTAGGGCTTGTCTGTCCTTACTTGAGACATGACATGAAATGGGACTGTCATGACTTGGGACTTGCCCTGCTTGACTCGGAAATCTCAATTGTAACCTTGACTTGGGACTCGACTTAGGCCTTGCCTGTCCTGATTTGGGACTTTTCTGTCCTTACTTGGGACTTGCCTGTTATGACTTGGGACATGCCTTGCTTGACTTGCAACCTGCCTGTACTGACGTGCGGCTTGTATATTCTGATTTAGGACTTGTCTGTCCTTACTTGGGATTTGCTCGTCTTTACCTGGCACTTGACTTGGGAGTTGCCTTGCTTGACTCGCAAATCTGCATTGCAACCTGCCTGTCTTGACATGGGACTTGACTTAGGACTTGCTTGCCCTGAATTTGGAGCTTTTATGTCCTTACTTGGGACTTGCCTATTATGACTTGCTTGACTTGGAAACAGAACATGCAACCGGCCTGTCTTTACCTGGCACTTGACCTGGGAGTTGACTGTCTGGCTTGGGACTTGACCTGAATTCCAAGACTTGAGACTTAATGGTAACTTGCCAAACAATGACAGGGTTCTACCGCTGCTTGCTATAATATAATTTCCACTAATACCATGCCATTAAATTACAATAAATAAATAAATACATATATAAAAATATGAGGAAAAAAATTTAGCTGTTGAATGAAAAAATAATTCAATCCGGTAACTCATCAGTAATTCTGCTTAATGTTGGGCCGCATCACAAAGATTATTTACCCGTAACAGCATTTCCTGTCATGTTTTATTGCTTGTATAATGAAGTCACCCTGTACTACGGTAAAATTATTTCACTGTGGTTTTTGGAGTCAATAATACATATATTGTCATTTTTAATTGTTTTATCCTCTCTGAAGTTCCTTATCTGGTTAGTTACTGCAGTGTCGCATCGTTCAGCCCTTGTGTCTTCTCTCAAGAAAGCCTCTATCTGCCTTTTCCTCGCCTCTTCCCTCAGATCCAATTTCGTCTGCATGAAAGCGCTCACTTCCCGTGTGACGAAAGGAAGACTATAATTAATCTGAACACCGCGGAACTCGGCAGCCTGACACGTTTCGGGTTTGAGACGAGAGCTGTGAAAGAGCATTTTAGAGACAACTCCGCTGACGGAGCACACAGGCCACGCCCACGTCGCTGTCACTGACTGGCATATTTAAACGGTATAAAGAGAAAAAAAAAAAAAACACTCGTTTAAGGGTAGAGACTGACGTCCGACAGGAAACGCTAATTGCTCATTCAACGAGAACGCGTCAGATGTTCACGCGGGCCTCGTCTTCACCCAAACTCTTCGTTTGTAATCCGCGCAGGCTCTGAGAGACGGCGCAGTCCTGAATGACTCTTAATTAGCCCGTGAGGCAATTAGCATCATTTCACTCGCGGGCGTTAAATCAGGAAGCTTCAATACCGCCAGCATGCCACGTCCATTCCCAATCAACGATTCTCTTCTCTTCTCCATTTTTACATCCTTGTTTCTTTTTTTGTTTCCTGGCTCCTCCCACTTTCACTGTCACCTTTCCACTTCTTCTGTCTCATTTCATCATTTCTTCTTGTCTTTCATCTCTTTCTGTATGATTTAAGCAGTTTTTAACTGTCTCATCCTTTCCTTTAAGTGTTCTTTTTATCATTTTGACTTTTTTAACACTTCTATTCGTATCCTTGTCTTTCTTCGTATCCTCTCTCTCTTAGTATTGTCTCTCATTTTCAGTCTCTTCTTTGAGTTTATTTCCCCATTTCATCTTTCATCCGCTCTTTTCCTCGGCTCTTCTTTTCCTGCCCTCACATAACCGTTTCGGTCTCGTCTTTCGCTTTTTCCCTTCTCCTCCCATCGCTACGTCTTCTTTTCACTCTTCTTCCATATATTTTAACGCACGTTATTAAGCTGTCTCCTCTCCACTTGTCTCTTTTCTACCCTTTTATTGCTACTTACGCTTTATTGCTTCTCTTCTCTTGTAATTTTTTTTTCTCTTTAATTTGAATGATTTTTCTTCACCCCTCTCTCTCTCTCTTTCTTTTTACTGCAGTCCCTGTTTTACAGATAGTAACACAATTCATGTGGAGGGGAAAGAAAAAATAAGCAGAAGAGGAAGAGAGAAATAATATCGATGTGCTTCAAACGGCTCTTTAGAAGTGCCGCACAGCGAGACAACAGGCACACGGCTCTTCTCTTGCTCTCTCTTCCTCTCAGTGCATCAAACAGAATATACAATCCTGCAACACACACACACACACACACACACACACACACACACACACACCTCGGTGCACATACTGTACACACAACAGGTATGTGGCTCGGTCACACTGAAGTGCTACACATGTGTAAATGATACGTGTTCAGTGGAAAACTGGGTGGTTTTGGATGTTGATTCTACTGATTAATTATTCTAATATTAAAATAAATAATGTATTATATAAATTGTGGTGTGTTAGATTTTAGATGTGGATGTTGTGTAAATAATGGACGGGTGGGTGGAGTCTTCTTTCTATCTCTCTCTCTCTCTCTCCCCCTCTCTCTCTCTTTCACTCTCCCTCTTTCTCATTCTCTCTCTCTCTTTCTCATTCTCTCCCTCTCTCTCTCTCATTCTCTCTCTCTCTCATTCTCTCTCTCTCTTTTTCATTCTCTCCCTCTCTCTCTCTCTCTTTCTCATTCTCTCTCTCTCTCTTTCACTCTCCCTCTTTCTCATTCTCTCTCTGTCTCTCTTGAATTTTATCTCAAAGATCCACTGCTAAGCTTTTTCTTTTCCCATAATTTGCTACCTGAATGTTTTTTTTTTTACTAAACCACTTGCCCTATTTATTTTTTATTATATGAAATATTTTTGTCATTTCGAAAAATGAACCTTTTGTAAAATAAAGGAACGTTAAAAGTCAAGTCTCTCTCTCTCTCTCTCTTTCTCCTTTTATTGGCATGACAAATATTTACATTCATATTGCCAAAGCTTAGAAATAAGGCACAAGAAAATAACAGGAGTAGAAAAAAAAAATATATATAATAATAATAATAATAAAACAGTATCGGATGAGAAATAACAAATAAATGTATATAAAATAAAAGAGTACAGATACTATATTTAGTCAAAGATAAAGTGAATAGTATAAAAGTTAGTATATATGATAATAAAAATACATAATAATAATAATAATAATAATAATAATAATAATAACACACTCTCTCTCTCTCTTTCTTTGTCACCCTTCTTATACACACACACACACATGAACATTCTCACTGTTCATGAAACTCTCTTTCTGTCTTTCTGTGTGTGTGTGTGTGTGTGTGTGTGTGTGTGTGTATTTGGGATTTGTTGTCACCATAAAAATAGCTGCAGTAATGTCTTCTCTTGCACTACTGGGTCTGCTGATGCGCATTTGTTTATTTGTTTGTTTGTTTGTTTGTTTGTTTGTTTGAATTCAGTTGAATGAAAAGAGGCAGGAGGAAGCGATAAGGCACAAATACAGAGCACTCTCTACTGCCTGCCTCCACCTCGCTATTTTAATTATCTGATAGCATGCATAGAGTCAGCTGAATATAAAAATGTGCGTGCACACACACACACACACACACACACACACCACACACACACACACACACACACACACATTCTGTGCTGGCTCGAACACCAAAAACAATGACAACATGTTGAGTAGGTTGGACACCTCTATATTAATAACTTGTTACACCAGTAAAGTAATAACGCAGTCATAACACACCTGTAAAGTTAATAAAGGCTTTATAACAAACTCATGAAGTAATAACACCTTTATATTTAACAATTATTACACAATAACACACCTACGTTACGTAATAATAACACACTGCATAGTATTAAGACATTAATAACTCACACATTTATGCTCCTCTCTCGTTTACTCGCTCACACACACACACACACACACACGGTCCAGGGTGTACCGTGAAGGTAGTGATGTGTGAGAGAGTGACCTTTTCCAGAATGTAAATTTAATGGGGGAGAAAAAGTTTCTCTATGTGTGTGTGTGTGTGTGTGTGTGTGTGTGTGTGAGTGAGTGAGTGAGGTGGGTTGTGTGCAATGTGACACTTCAAACTGCTTTAAATATGCACCTGTGTAAGAAGTACACAAATGCTCCGTGTCAAAACTGGATCCGTCACCAAACAAAACACTTCACACTCTGTGTTTATGTTTGTCTGGGTACGCACGTGTTCAACTTACTGATGTGCACACACACACAGAGAGAGAGAGATTATCCTCTACTTCAGCTTTTACTACTGAAACAGAGAGAGGGACCGCTCATGCCCCCTTTTCACTGAGTGACAGGCACATAGGCCACGCCCTCTTTACCTTTATAGTCTGTGTAATTTGTATAGACTGTTAATAGTGCGTAGTGTGTAATGTGTAGTGTATGAATGTCATTATAATCATAGTGTTTATAATGTGAATAATGTATAGTATATATACTATATGTATATATGATATACATATAGATATACATATAATATATGTACAGTGCATTAATGTACAGTCTGTGTATAGTTTATTGTGTTATCTGTGTATTATGTATAGTCTGTGTATTGTCTATAGTGTATTGCGTATAGTGTGTGTATGGTGTATAGTCTGTGCATAGTATGTGATGTTTGTGTAAAGTGTACTGTGTATACTATGTGTATAGTGCATAACCTGTGTGTTCTGTATAGTCTGTGTATAATGTATAGTGTATTGTGTATAGTCTGTGTACTTTCTGATGTCAATGTATAGTGTATAGTCTGTGTATAGTGTATAGTCTATGTACTGTGTGATGTCAATGTATAGTGTATAGTGCACAGTCTGTGTACAGTGTGTGATGGTTCTGTATAATGTATAGTGTATAGTCAATAGTGTATTCTGTATAGTCTGTGTATAAAGTATAGTGTATTGTGTATAGTCTGTGTACTGTCTGATGTCAATTAATAGTGTATAGTCTGTGTATAGTGTATAGTCTATGTATAGTGCACAGTCTGTGTATAGTGTGTGATGATTCTATATAGTGTATAGTGTATACTCAATAGTGTATTCTGTATAGTCTGTGTATAATGTA
>JAQMYL010000013.1:14316252-14330172 GCA_030014365.1 Clarias pachynema | reverse complement strand
TGTATAGTCTGCGTATAGTGTATTGTCTGTGTATAGTGTGTGATGATTCTATATAGTGTATACTGTAGTGTATAGTCAATAGTGTATTCTGTATAGTCTGTGTATAATGTATAGTGTATTGTGTATAGTGCATAGTCTGTGTATAGTGTGTGATGGTTCTAAATAGTGTATAGTGTATAGTCTGTGTATAGTCAATAGTGCATTCTGTATAGTCTGTGTATAGTGTCTGTGTAGTGTATATCGTCTGTGTAATGTGTGATGCCTGTGTATAGTGTATAGTCTGTGTATAATGTATAGCCTATTATGTATAGTCTGTATAAGGTGTATAGTCTGTGTATAGTGTATAGTCTGTGTATAGTGTACAGTCTGTGTATAGTCTATGCATAATGTATAGTTTGCATAATACATTTATGTATAGTCTGTATGTATGTATTGTGTATAGTCTGTGTACAGTGCTTATATTGTGTAGAATGTATAGTCTCTGTATAGTGTGTATTTTACGTATAGTCTTTATAATGTATAGTCTGTGTATAGTGTGTGTACAGTGTGTTTATAGTGTACACCTGGCCATCATGAGGAATATAAAGATGATGAAGAGTACAGCACAGGTCTTGACTGAGCGTACGGTAATCACACTTATATTACACTCTTGGCAAAGATCAGCACAGCGTCATTAAAAATGAAGACACAGAGAGACAGATGAGGAGATGAATGGAGACGCCTTGGCTAGGATGAGAATTAAACTGTCGTGTGTGTGTGTGTGTGTGTGTGTGTGTGTGTGTGTGTGTGTGTGAGAGAGAGAGAGAGAGATGAGTGTGTGTGTGTGTGTGTGTGTGTGTTTGTGTGTGTGTGCACACACCTGTATGTGTGTGTGTGTAGGTGTGTTAGGATGCTTTATGTCGCTGTTGGCCGTCTGGCTGTCATCCTGAGTAAAAGGCGGGTCAGGAGGTTAAACACCGATCTGTAACATCCACTCTGTTTCACTGGGTTCAACTTCATGAATATTCCACACCAGTGTTTCTCTCTCTTTCTCTCTCTCTCACATACACACACACACTCTCACTGTGTGTGTGTGTTAGCCCTGAATAGCCAAAACATTCACATTCCCAGAGCCAACACGCTCACTATGAACACCCACACAGCTCTGAGGAAGGGGTGTGAATGTTGTCATTAGTTATAGCAACTAACACACACACACACACACACATCTATAAAAAGTCTATTTGTAAAAAGTTAGCTCTAATCCGGCTATCACATGGCGTGAACGTCAGAAATATGCGCGAGACGTGTCAAAAAGCAGACGCCAGGGCGGATGACGCTACCACACAGACAGGGTAACTGAATTGACGCTGGCGGAAGACACGCGCGGGATGGAGAGGTGCTTCCAGCACGGAGAGAGTCTTAATTAACACGAGAGGGTCCTCGGCTCGTTAAAGCTGTCCTGTCTCCTCCTCGTTAATGCAGACTGTAATTAGTTGGAAATGAAAAGCAGGAACTGAGCTGAGAGCTGTGATGAGGTCACCACCACATGTGTGTGTGTGTGTTATTTAATATCTCTTTCTTTCCATCCATCCATCCATCCATCCACAAATAACCACTTTCACCACATGCTGGTGAAACTGGTGTCCCCTAGTTGCCCGTATTATGTTAATGTTGACTGGAGGTCCCCTCCCACCACCGGTCCCCATAGTCCCTAGTTTGACGACAGACGTTCCTACAGTAGACGGATGGATGGATGGATAGATATGTGTGTGTGTGTGTGTGTGTGTGTGTGTGTGTGTGTGTTAACATTTCCTTCTTGTATCACGCAACAAACTCAGTCTTCATTCCGTCCCCCTAGAACAGAGACCCATTATTAAAAAAACGAGATAGCGAGAGACCCAGGCGAGATTGAAGCATCGTCTTCCGTTTCATTCCTCTCCCTATTTTCTTCCTTTCCTCCCGCTCTATCTTTTTTTTTTCTTTTTTCTTTTCTAGCCTACAGTCCTCGCAGGGAGACTCCTGCCATTTATCATAGCAGCATCGAGTGGGAGTTTTTTTGTCCTCCCCTCTCCATCTCCCTCTCCCTCCTCCTTCTCTCTCTCTCTCTCTCTCTCTCTCTCTCTCCCATTATAGTGTCTTCACATCATCACCAGCACCAGATTGCATTCCTCCATCCATCATCAATTCCCTTTTTTCTTTTATCTCTCCCTCTTTCCCCCTCTCTCACCCGAGTCGGATCTTCCATCAGCCGGCAGGAGAAAATGCAGCGAGCCAGAAGAGGGATGGTACGTGCAGGTAAAGGTGCGTGCCCACACAACACAACACACACACACACACACAAAAACACACACTCACGCACAGTTTGGTGCAAGGGAAGTGTTTGGCAGATGGCGGGAAAGGAAGTGGCCATGTAAGATGGCGCCATGCCCGACACACACACACAAAACACACTTGCTGAACACACCTTGTTGAGCTTGTGGTTTATGTGCTTTAGGACACATTTTTAAAAATGCTACCTAGCTAAATTTATGTTTCCTTTTTTTTATATTTAATCAAATGACAGACATTTTGTTGGAGAGCTTGTACCGATCACATGACCTCTGAGATCATTTCTGACGAACTGTAATTGTAAACCTAATCCAATCAAAGGCAGCTCTGGGATCCCTCTCTCTGTTGGTCTCTGACTCTGTCCCAGGTCTAGCATCATGCTCTACATGAAGGACGTCTGGTTTTTTGAATCATAGACTTTGATTTATGATGGCATTTGGCAGACACCCTTACATTTTTATCTTATTATACATCTTAGCAGTTGAGGGTTAAGGGCCTTGCTCTAGGCCCCAAAGGTGGCAACCTGGTGGTGGTGGTGGGATTTGAACCTAGACCTTCCGATTGGTAGTCCAACACCTTAACCACTGTCCACGGGGGAAGACGCTGGATCTCTACAGACGATGAAATGTCAAGTGGGAAGTGAGCTAATGATGAGATCGGCGGCCTGGAGGAGGCTTTGCTGCGTCTCCGACTCGGTCTCTCTGGGACACCTGAAAGGATTGCTAATGACATCACTACTGATGTGTATAATAATGGAAATGTACATTGTCTATGTCTATCTCTCTCTCATTATGTTGCTTTTACATTCCATCCAGAGTAGTCTAGTGACACTAACTGGACCCCATAGCAAAAACAGGACCTTCCGCAGTTACGGGACAAGTGCAGTGTTTCCCCCCACACAAAGCATATATAAGTATATTGACAACCACCCAAATATAGTCACCCACCCATTTTTGAAAACTGGTCCAAGAGGACAGGAACGATCCCACCAATGATCGATGAACTAGTACCGGACAATTCCCTCCTTTACCTGGTTATTCTGGTACCGTGAGAGCGGTGCACCAAGGGGCAGTAAATGAAGACGAGAGCATGTGACACCAGCTGCCGTAGAAAGAATAAGAAGAGCGTACTGACGGAAACACGCATAAATTTTACCGCTAGCGGGACTATGGGAATGACATCGCCGAAAATGTAGAACTCGCAAAATGCGCAAAAAACAAGTGATCTTATGAATCTGCGCTATTTCTTACCCTTTTTGGAATTTTTGTTTTGTTTGTAAAGTTGGTGAATATGAAATAAAGTTACTAAGTTACTGGCTAAAATGCTCTGGTTTTGAGGGCTCTGACAAACAGTACCATGTTTCTACACCTAAGAATGTTTAGTTCTCAGGGAAGGACTTTGAGGGATGTCGTCTTCTTAAATAAGTAGTGGAATATGGGATATTTAATGGTAAACACTACCAGTGGAGCCACTTCGAAGCCTTCTGCATTGGTTGAACAAACAGGGTTTTGCTTGTATTTGAGAAAAACGCTATCAAACACCAAGACGAAGATTGCTGACATGCAGTTGCAGTCCGGATCCAAATGCTACCTCGACAAGCTCTCTCGGACGCAAAGACGAATGGGAAACCGAAGACGAGTCTCTCCGTTCCCGAACGCTCACGCTTGATCGGTCCTTAAATCTCGGACCAATTAAATCGCACCGCGTGACGAGACGCGGCGGGTCAGCGGGTGTGAAATTACCGCCGCTGGAGGAGGAAGACGTGCTCCTTTATCCGTCCTCGTCGATGGAGGAGAAAGCGCTCGGGTTCGAACGCTCGCGCTAGCCGAAGGACTCGATTAGCTCGAGCTTGTGCGTGTCTCTCTGTTCTACACAGAGTTAATTAGCTACATGGACTCGCTGGCGTGAATATTCATGAGCGGGTGTACGGACTGGACTGTTCATTTGCATAGAGATGTTAAGGCTTCTCCCTTGAGAAGCTCGTGCGAGAGATTAAGTAGCGATCAGGACAAATGCTGGATTTTAATTCGTCACGTCCGACTATATAAATATACAATACCTTCTACGTTACAACTCACCCGTATTTGTGCACGAGCATGTGACTTTATAACGAAACGAAAGTCATCGTTACACATCCGCCGAATGCTCGCACATTAGCCGCGATCTGCTGTACCATATGCTCCAGTGCTGTGCCAGGCATGCACATGTGTGTGCCAACCGTAAGCTGGCCAGACTAAACATCTGGCATCGTGTGTGCTGGTCTCATAGGCATGAGGGAGTGTGTGAATCTGCCATCCTCTCTCTCGCCATCTCATTTTCTCCATCATGTTTACACCTCAGTCTCTCTCTCTCCATCCGCCAGTTTGGCGGTTTTGTGCTTTATCGACATCGCACTTTAAACACAACGCCAATGCAATTATGGTCCATCGTGACCTGTATACACTCTCTCACACACACAGTAGAGTTCCTACTCCACCATCACATATCAGAATGTTCTACTCTTTACTTAGTTTGATTTTGTTTGATATATATTTTTTGCATTATATATATATATATAAATGTATCTCTGTCTATCCATCTATCAAACCCTGCATGTTTAAGACACTCCATACAGCAAACGCTGAATATAAACGCGGGAATTATGTAGCTGTCTCTCTTTCTGTCTCCGTCCTTTTTTTTTTTTTCAGATCTTTCAGATAGCAGGACTCTTAATTACACCTGCATTGTTTCCGCAGCAGCAGAACATCGGCGAGGTAATTACACGCCGCGCTCGCCGCTCCGAGTGCCCACGGCTGCAGCTAGCGCTCTTTCTTCATCCGCTAACCTCAACAAAAAAGATATCGCTACTTATACTGTAACGCTTTTCCCATCAGGAGACAGAGGAGTCAGTTCAGACACCTACTTGCTATACATACACGACGTACAGGAAGTAACCGGATAGAATGATTTCAGGACAAGGATGTCAGCCGCTTGATCTAAATTCCGTCTAACGCTTCACGATGAAACCGAAGGAGCTTGTGTAAGGGATTCTGATGCTAACCGTGTGAGAACGCAGCAGTATTAAAAACCTACCGCGATCAAAACAACGTGTATGAGTCAAAACACAATAAAGCTTGTGTGTGAGGGTGCCAGTTGTCCTGTGTGTGTTCACTGAAGGATGAAATGAATTGTATTTAAATAAAATTAGCATGCAGGCAAGCTAAACGCAGAACTGCGGCAAAAAAGAAATGCTAATTCCGAGCTGCCTGGAAGCCGAATGCAAATTGAATCCAATCGTAACAATCATTTACATTAGAGAGGACACGAATTAAACACGGGTTCACTGCGAGTCACCTACGCTGAAATATCAATACCATTACGAAATGTCAGAGCGGCGCTAAGTGGTCTTACGCAACGTCTGAAGACGGAGGCACGCCGAACGAGCGGGATGCTACGCCAGATGAAGATTAAAGACCGCGGCACGTACAGTATATAGAAGCGCTGATGAATTAGCATCGCGTTCATTCTTTGTATTTATGAAGCGTAATCGGCTTGTTTATTAGATGTTGAATAAGGACGTGGAATGAGGCGATGTGAGGAATCCATATATACGTATATAATTAAATAAAATACAACCACACCTGCCAATCACGATGCAATCTGACAAAAATACTCCTAGTGTATGTGTAATAAACATTCAACAAAAAAAATTAATTAAATGGGTTTTGTGTTTATGTTGCTCTGTCATGGCAGTGATCTCCACCCCCTTTTTCCTTATAAGGAAATAGGTACGAATACATAAGGTACTGTGTATATAATTCCTTTAATGCAGGACTATAATAACTATAATAAGGTATAAGCATAATAAGGATGGTCAGAATATAAAAATATTTGTATGTCCTAAAAAATAGCAAAAAAAATCCATTTAAGTGACAGATTTAAATCATGCATTCGCGGACAATTTTTTATAAAATCCGGTCGGACGATTTAAGTTCGAGTTCAACAAGTGACATCACGACAAAATTAGTGCATGATGTAGCACTTATTTGTCATTAAATAACGGAATAAAAGGCTGTATATTGGTGATTTATCATCCTGGCCAAAGTGGATCTGAACCTACTTAAGCTGTTCATGAAGATTTTACAAGTGGAACACCTGATTTTTAAATATTCTACGGATAACGTGTCACCAACTTGTCGGACAGACGCATCTCTTTGTGGGAACTCGGCTGGGATGTTATCGCCACATCCCGTGTTCGGTCCTGACATCGCTCCAGGCCATTTCCAGATGTTTCGAAGCATTAAAGGAGTTCCTGGGAGGCCAGCGTTTCAGACATGAAGCTCCGACGTACTGTATTGAGAAAACTTCCTACCTCGATGGTATCCAGGCACTGGCAATAACAGGAATTTATACGTCTTCTGTACAATCAAAAGTCCCGGTTTGACACGAACGCTTCTCTTCTATACACCGTCATGGAGGCATCCGACTTCTAACGCGAGCTGAAACCCTGCAAAACTTTTTGAACATCCCAAATTATGCTAGCTGTAAAAAAACATCTACACGCTACACCTATGAATTCCCCATAAACATAAAATATTAATGCATTTATGATCGATTTCGGATTTCCATTCCACGCCATACCAAGCCCCGGCAGTATGATTACGCCGACCTACATCTTCCCTTAGACGCCCTCATGATTGCTTAGTGATACCTCAGCATCCGCGTTAAACCGAATCCTAGTGAAAAAATCCATGCGCATTACACAAGCAATTCTACGGACTCGATTTTCGTTCCCGCACACTCTCTCTCTCTCTCTCTCACACACACATACACACATTTCTCTCACAGCAGCATCACTAAACCTGACATTTGAGGTTTAATAGGCTCGGCAGGGAAGCCTTTCTTATTTCCGATGCTCAAATACTGTGTCGTGGCGTTTAGAGCTCATATGTCTGCTCGAGAGGTGCGAGAGAGAGAGAGAGAGAGAGAGGCAACAGTACCAACAATGTAGTCTGTACTAAGGTGCGAGTGTGTGGCCCTCAAAGTTCAGTAACGCAGCATGCTAAATTTGCAGCTTTCCTGCTGAGTCATCGGTTACTAGCTAAAACTACATAATGCAAATCTAAATAAATAAAGCAAGGACGGTTGGAGGCTGAATTACATTCTGTGCGAGCTGTCTGTCACTAACGAACAGATGGCGCCTTAATTAGTGGAAAAGAGAAATCAAACTTCTCGTCGACGGAAAAAAAAGAAAAAAAGGATGAAAAGAAACGCAATCGGGAAACATAACTTAGCGGACGAGGACTCTGATCCGGGGCAAATGCGGAAAGATTAAAAGCGACGATGTTGAAGATGTAAGCTTGATTGACAGCTCCGTATCTGGAGATGCTTGATTCATGTGGGCGCAATAAAAAGAAGAAAAATAAAAAGAAGAGAAAAAAAAACGGCTTATTGAGGGGTTATGAGGTGTATGTTAATGAAATCTAAAGCTTATGAGAGCTGATATAGTATAGTTATATGATATTATGAAATAGTATAGTTAGGCCACACCCCAAATCTTTGTAAAAATATGATGTCTGATTGTAGCATGTCTCAGTATACAACCTGAGATGAACAACTACATATAACATTTTTCACCGTGCCATTATTTGTTTAACAAAAATGAAGTCAAAAAAGTTTTTTTTTTAAATGTCGGCAATGCTATAAAGTAACCTCATGATTCAACCGCTTGTAAATCCACCGTTAGCAACAATAACATGAAGTAATACAGTAAGTTTTGCTCCATTCTTATTTACAAAACTCTTCAGTTCATTGATGTTGTTGGCCATTCGCTAACCGTATGTCAACTGGGTTGAGGTCAGGATTTTATGTAGACCAAAACCTTGATTATTTTAATTTTAAACCATTTGGAAGTAGATTAACTAGTGTGCTTTGGATCATTGACCCAATTTCGACCAAGCTTTAGCTGTCGGACAGATGGCTTCAATGACTGCAAGGTTGCAAAACAAGCCCAAATCATCACCCCTCCACTGCCAAGCTTGAGAGCAACTATGAGGTGTTTCTGCTGAAATGCTGATTGGTTTTTATTGGCATTAAGGTCAAACAACTCCACTTGGGTCTGATCGGTCCATAGAGCATTGTTCCAGAAGACTCGCTCCTACCAACCTTTCCAAACAAACCGTACTTGTTCAGTCTTCTTCTAATTGTGCTGTCATGCTCAACTCTTGGGTTGTTTATGTATTTGTATTTCTCTGAGCATAGCACGGTCTAACCTTGAGGTGAATGTGCTGAGACGTCCGCTCATGGGAAGATGTCTTAAATGCTTTCCACTTATGAATAACCTTTCTAACTGTAGAAACGCTAAACTCCGAACTGTTTGGTTGATGCGCAGAAACAATTGCTTCTCTAAGACCATTTTTTACATCATTGTGTTAACGTACACCTGAATGCTCCAGACCAGCAAACTGCCAAAACTTCATCTTTTTTTTTTTTTTTTTTACACACCTGCTGATGACCAATTAATCACGGGCTCATGATTAGAACATCCAATCCCCCCCCCCCCCTTTTTTAGCTATATTGTTGTTAGCAGCGGAAAAAGTTATTTGTCTGAGGTTGTAATTCCCTAATACTGAGACTCGCTTTGATTTGCAAATGATCTTGTTATACAAAAAACAAGAAGAGGGGGCACTAACTTTTACACAAGACTGTACTGTAGCTTGAATGAAAAGAGTCAGATTTCTACAAAGATCTTGATGTGTGTGTGTGTGTGTGTGTGTGTCTCAATTGTGGACGGCATATTGTACATTTTGTATGTTGTACAACTCGAGCAGCAGGTGTTTCGCGAAAACGCGTAGGCGGAGGCGCGAGAATCTTTCTTGATCCGCTCCAGCCTACCCGTTTTGACACGCTCCCTCCCTCTCTGTCTCTCGTTTTCCTTCGTCGCTTCGTTCGTTTCTGCTCTCCGCGTCCAGCGTTTGATGGAGAGCGGGCGACGCGGACACATGCTCGCTAAACAGGAGCCGTAGACTGGCAACTGCTGAAGGCTAAAACTATGACAGCATGTCTGGCTGGGATCTGGTGACCGTGAGTCTGGGCCCTCGTAGCCAAAACACACACACACACACACACACACACATACACATATGCACTGTTACTTTGTTTTGGCCTCAAAATAATTAACCTCTAACAGCTGCCAACAATCTTTTTAGAGATGAACAGCTGGTGAGAGAGAGAGAAGGTGAGAGGAGGTGGGAATGCTGAAGAGAGAGAGAGAGAGAGAGAGAGAGAGAGAGAGCTAGAGAGAAGAAAAAATGAGAACAAATGAGATGAAAAGCTGCAAATTAGAAAACAAAATGATGACACAAAGCGAAAGAGTAAAACATTTGAACTAATCGGCAGTTCGCTAATACCTACCGTTTACCCTTCTGCTGTGTTCAACGCTAAATCTGTGATGTCATTTCCTGTCTGTTTACTTCTTATTCACATGACACTTTGAAGTCCTCGTATTATATCACTGTCATCAAGTTCTGCTAAGGTATTATCGCTAATACCCCTATCTCACCTATGTGGTTTGACTCACGGTGAGATGCGGTGTCGGGAACCTTGAGCCTCCGACGTTCCACGAAGTTCTACAAGGTCCGCAAACTTCCGTGAGTACCGGGAAAAAAATTCAACATGTTTAATTTTTCGCACGGAAAGATGGAAACATACTCACAGCGCCAAAAACTCGCGGGGAATCATGATGAACCACACTTAAGGCCACCGCGCGAAACCGCGTAGTTGAGGTAGGGGTATAAAGGAAAGTGCTAACTTCGCTATCCTGTAATAATACGAGTACGCCTTTCAAGAGGACGGGACGACTCCAGGAAGACGGATGTCCAATTTGTCCATCACTGAAATATTTGTTTATAACGCTGTGCAGGATAGCTATATGTTAGCCCACCTCCATATATGGTCTTATACTGAAGGTCTCGTCTGAGATGAATGGAACTGAATGTACTGATTATGACCATAAATCAGTGTGTGTGTGTGTGTGTGGCACAGTAACGAGGGACTCACTCTCGGCATGCGTGAGAAGCTGTAAGGAGGCGAGCAGCAGCAGCAGCAGCAAGGTTGGCATCGTGATGGTTGGCACGTGTGCTTCAGCAGCCTGGATGGCACAATCGCTGCGAGTCTCCTATTCACCTCTCACAACCTGCAGACAGACAGACAGACAGCGATTAAACAAAACAGCTCTCTGGGATTTGTTAAACGGTTACCTCCATTAAGTGGATGATGGGGGTTGGGCTATAATGGACGACCCGTAAATGACATTTCCGGTCCTGTAGGAGACATAGACGAGTGAGACACACCATCTCTCTCTCTCTCTCTCTCGGACCTAGTTTCGTCGCTTTATGCTCCTCATTAGAGGTGGCATAAATTGCCGCGTGTAAATTTTTAAAATGTGCTTAGCGCAGCTTTAAAATTCTAATAGAGCAATTATAACACAGATATTAGATTTGACACCTTTGTTGACTTTACTGCCGCTCAGTAATAATTCAGGAGCAATTCTTGTTAGCGTTTGGCTTCTGACATCAACCTTAAGGAATCGAGGGCAAGATTAATTATGTCGCTTATGGGTGAATTATGAGACGGGAAAATCTATTAGGAGACAAAGATTACACCCAGGAGACGCGTGACGTAACTCTAGACATATAGATTAAAAATCCGAAGACTGAGTTTAATCCGGGGGGGTATATATATATATATATATATATAAACACTTATAATTATAAGTAGAGGACATATTGATTAATTCAGTACTAATTGAATCATTTCAATCATTTTATTGAAATGATTCAATTAGTTGGTGCATAGATTAATCAGGAGACAAAACAACTCGATAATCTGAAGATATAAAGATTTTTATATAGTATGTAGATTAATATATACTGTAGGATATATAGATTAATTGGAAAGGCTATGTTCTGTAGAAAAAATAATCAGGATGTATATAAACTACGCATTAATGATAATAATAATAAATAATAATTACACTGATTAATCAGGGAAGGTATCGATTAATCACCCTTTTTTTTTTTTTTAAAGGTAATCTGGAGGCATATCAGTTAATCACGACATGTGTAGATTTATAGATTAATCAGGAAAGGTATCAATTATGCTGAAGGTTTATCAGTCAATAGGAAGACATGAACTAATCAGGTGATGTATAAATTAAATACCTAATATATAGATTAATCTGGAGATGTAGAGATTATTCAGGAGACACACAGTTTAATCAAGAGATGTATAAATTAATTAGGAAATTTTTTTATTAATCTGGAGATGTAGAGATTATTCAGGTGACATACAGATTAATCAGGAAATATAGACATTAACTAGGAAACATAGAGATTAATCTGCATAGATTAATCAGGAGATACACAGATTAATATACCTAAATTATACTCCTAATGTACCATTGTTTTGTTAATGACAGTCAACCACAAACAAAAAAAAAAAAAGGGCTACACCCTCACTGGACACGAGCAACAATATATAATTTCATTCTTATATTCATTAAAAAAAAAAAAAAAAAACTTTTCTATTACAAGATTCATCTCTCTTTAATTTGTCTCATTTCACACTTGCTTAAATGACCGTTACCATTTTGTCAGGTCTAATTTCAATGTATTTACAAAAATGATTTCATTTTCCTCTCCTGTATTATTTTATTTCTCTTCAAGACACGAATATAAATCAGCCTTTAAATCTGTTTTCAAAGCTCTTAATCAAACAGTGCTGAGCTTAATCAGAAATCTAACACATATGGTTTCCTTGCTACTTTCTGTTCCCCATTAACAACAAAGCCTGCGCTTCCTCCTAAGTTCTACTGTCTGTTTCTCCAGAAGAACAAATCTGGATCAACAGATCAAAAGACATGTAGACGAATTTAGAAAACAGATTATGAGACATATAGATTAATCGGACGATGCGCAGAATAATAATCTGGAGGCATTTTTTAAATACTTAGACTAATCATAAAATGCGGAGATTAATTAATTATCACTTCATCGGGGCATATATTGATTAATCAGGTGATGTATAAAATAATCTGGAGGACAATCGATTATTCGGGGCACATATAGATTAATCAGGAGATGTAAGTACACAATAATCTTGAGGCTTATTGATTAATTGTGGGCACATGCAGATTAATCAGGATAATCTGGAAGCTAATCGGCTAATGTGCCGAATGGTCAGGTGACGCGCAGAAGAGGCAACTCAATTAATCGAGACACACAGATTAATCGGGAGAAAAATCTGGAGGGTAATCAATTAATCGGGCAACACTAATAGAAGGCGTGTAGATGGATTAGAAAACATAGATTAATCATATAGATTAGACATATACAGTAGATTAACTTATTATGTTATTATAACATAATAATAATAAGATTAATCTATTAAGTAAGACTAAAGAGTAAAAGATGTAACAGGAGATATAGAATAATCGGGAGGCATATGAACTAATCAGAAGTTCATATTCAGTTTATTAGGGAATGATTAGAAAAATATGGAAGCTAACTCATACGGATTAAACAGAAGATGCACAGAATAATCTGCAGATTAATCGATTAATCGGGGGACGTGTGTGTAATCACAGGAGACCTGTACCGTAATTTAGACGCATATAGACTTAATGAAGGTGTGCAAATTAGTCAGGGTATGTGTAGATTAATCGGGAAATGTATAGAATAATTTAGAGGTCAATCTATTATCGATTAATCAGTAGAATAATTAGGAGACCTATAGATTAATCATAAAATGTGCAGATGAATCGATTAATCGAGGTACACATACTGTAGATTATTCTTAGATTAACCCGGAGAGGTGTTTTCCAATTGGGATCGGACCATTATTATTCAGTAGATTTATGGCTTGATTCTGAGATTCATGTTTTTTTTTTTAGAGGATGTATACGTAGATAAAAGGAGGTAGAGATTAATTACTAAACACACTAAAGAATTTGAAGAATTCTCCCAACATGCCCACCCACAGTCTCCCTCCCTCTCTCTCTCGGCTTATCATTTTCTTTCTACATCACTGTACTCTATATCTCTACCTCTCTCACTTGCCCTCTAACTCACATGCTGATTCAGATAAACAAGGCCATCTGTACACTGCGTAACACCGGGACGAGAGACAGAGAGAGAGAGAGAGAGAGAGAGAGAGAGAAGAAACGAGGCAGAGAGGAGAAAGCAGAGATAGGCGGAGCAAAGCGAGCCCCATCCTGCCACGACCCATTATAGAAACATAACAACCTGTGTGTGTGTGTGTGTGTGTGTGTGTGTACGGAAGTGAGCATTGGCACAAGGGTGTGCGCTGTTGTGTGATGTCACAAGCGACAGGCAGTGTTACTCTTTCTGCTCCCATCTGTGATCCTACACACACACACACACACACACACACACACACACACACACACACACACACACACTATCTCTCTCTCTCTGACATGTTTGCATCGTAGACTAAATTAAAACAGCTCCTTGCCTTTCGAGCAGCTCATTGTTCTTTAGTGTTATTCAGAAACACACACACACACACACACACACACTTAATTAGAGAGAGCGGGGGGGGGGGGGGGGG
>JAQMYL010000013.1:14293259-14300168 GCA_030014365.1 Clarias pachynema | reverse complement strand
TTATTTTATTTATTTTTTTTAAGAAAAGCTTAGCACATTTTCTGGTAACACTAGCTAGCTAGCCAGACAATTCAGGGAGTTTTGCTTTTCATATTTATACAAAATGTTCATAGTCTTTACTGCTAATGGTACACAGCTAGCAAACATAAGCTAACCTGACAGGATTTTTTTGGGATGTTACAGTATTAGCAATTACATTTTATGTATTTTTACACATTTTTGCTAGCTAGCTAGCTAGCTAACCTGAGTGAACCTGGCAGAACTGCTGAGAATAAACCATTCATCAGTGTTTAAAGCTAACACTAGCAAGCTAACCTACTGTAGCTAAATTTGACAATCCTTTTGAAACTATTTTGAGAAATTAATATAAAAAGCTTAGCATATTTTCTGTAAACACTAGCCAGCTAGCTGGTAACTAAACAGACAACTCAGGGAGAAAAGTCTCCCCTACATATTTCTAAATGTTCATAGCTGTTACTGCTAATGGTACACAGCTAGCAAACATAAGCTAACCTGATAGGATTTTTACTGAGACAGGTGTCCAAACTGAAATGTTTGCAGCTCACAAACACACCTATCTGTCCTGGTTAAAGACAAAAACCGTGTGTGTGTGTGAGAGAGAGAGAGAGAGAGAGAGAGAGAGAGAGAAAGTGAGTGTGTGTGTGTGTGTGTGTGTGTGTGTGTGTGTGTGTGTGTGTGTACAGACTCTCAGTTCTTGGTCAAAGATCATGGGCTCGCTCACCAAATGTTGTCAACAAGTCTGTCTGGCTCTTAGCTAGTAAATTATACATCACACACACACACACACACACTTGAGACAAAGTACACCTCATTCAGGTAAAGACTGCCGCCTTTTTTATTACGTACAAACATTCCCCACTAAACTGCGTCTTGAGGATAAGCCAGCTAACAAGCGCTACACCAAATCGAATAACACAAAATCGCTCATACGGACAAAAGTAAAGGCGCAGTAACCATGGAAACAATACAGAACTGTCGAGAATTTCAACATTTCTCTCAGATGTAAGGGTAAATTACTGAGAAAAGGCTCCATATGACTACAATTACACTGCAATTACACTTAGCATTGACCGCTACCCAAACTTATACAGGTTCTGCTGCGCTGAGAAATGTCAACATGGTGTCACACACACCGTGAAGCGTCTGAGAGCTGTTTGCAAACGTCTGCAGCGGTGAAGAGCACAAGCTTCATGTGGGATCTCGGCGTAAACACTGCGGGCGTGTAGCGTATAAGCAGCGACGGGACCGATCTCGAACCACCACAATAAATAAATAAATAGTGCTGAGGAACAAGTGGCGCTACGCGGAGCCGCGGACAAAGAATTACACAAATTGTGTGGACAGGCACAGAGAAAGCTCTCTCTCTCTCTCTCTCTCTCTCTCTCTCGTTGAGGACAGTGTTGACACGTTTCCAGTAGGACTATCAGTTTCCCTGATAATCTCTCACTGCTGTTACAATGCCAAATCAGTGTCATGCTGTTCTGACTGTGTACTTACACACACACACACACACACACCATAAAGTTTTCTTTGTGGCTTAAAGGGAAATGAAATGTCAACATGACAAAATAATCAGCATGACACATTAAACACATGTCCCTCAAAGCTCATCCTTGATGAAGCCACACCTCCTTACTGAGCGCCACGCCTTCTTCACTTTACTGATCAAACTTAGCAACAAGCCACGCCTCGTTCGTTTAAAACTGATCGACACATAGGCAACACCTCTTTCATTTAAAAACTGGTCAACACTGAAGCCACGCCCCCTCCTTTTAAACTAACCAAGACATAAGCCACACCTCCTTCATTTAAGCTGACCAACACTTGGGCCATGCCTCCTTCATTTACACTGATCAACACACAAGCCACGCCCACTTCACTTAAACAGACCAACACACAAGCCATGCCTCCTTTCCTTAGACTGATCAACACAGAAGTCACGCCTCCTTCACGTAAACAGACCAACACACAAGCCACGCCTCCTTTCCTTAGACTGATCAACACAGAAACCACGCCTCCTTCACGTAAACAGACCAACACACAAGCCACGCCTCCTTTCCTTAGACTGATCAACGCAGAAGCCACGCCTACTTCACTTAAACAGACCAACACACAAGCCACGCCTCCTTTCCTTAGACTGATCAACACAGAAGCCACGCCTACTTCATTTAAACTGACTAGTGAAGAAGCCACACCTTCTTCATTACATTAACCAACAGTGAAGCCACGCCTCCTTCTCTTAAACAGACCAACACTAAAGCCAGACACAAAGAGATACGAAACAGATCCTGCAGGTTTATTTTCTGCACTCGCGTCCGCCATCTTGAACTGTTCCGTATTTGGCTCGGTAATCTGTTCCTCCAGAGCTCGCTGTCTTTCATTTTAACTCAAAATTGCTTATAAACGAGAAGGAAAAGAGCGGGACTGAAACGGACAGAAACGTACGCCTGGGAATAAATCGATATCACGCAATTTGCTGTTGGCTTTGGTATCTATTGATGATCTGTCAAAAAACGTGCGCTTCAAAGCCAAGCCTGCGAACGCGTTCTCTCGCAGAAATGACTTTCCAGAGAAAACCCGTTCCCTCCTTCTGAGACGAAATCGATCAACGTGGAGCGTCGGCGGTCACGTGACCAGAGACGACGGCGCTGTCCAACGTTAGCCAATCGTGCCGTGGATCCTTTTTATGCCTGGTTTGTTCTGGCACCTGGTGGCATGGGGCATGTGGGACTTAACCAGACGACTACACACACGCTCACACAGAAATCTATTGGCACACTTTGTATACAGAGGGAAAATCACATGCTGTCAGTGAACATTTTATACACTTGGCGCTTTTTATGTCTGTGGAAAATGATGCACATACAAAACATTTACTGTATGATTGTGTGTCTTGTATTTATGAGGTAAATTAGCCCTAAATATTTTTTGCACCTCAAGGGTACGGGTTCGATTCCCACCTCGGGGGGTTGTGTGCATGGAGTTTGCATGTGCTTGATGGGTTTCCCCCCAGGTTCCTCCATTATTCCAATACCATGCAGATTAAGTAGACTGGCATTCCCGAATCGCCCGTAGCGTGTCAATGAGCGTGTGAGTCCAGAGTGTTCTCCGCCTCATGCCCCAAGTCTCCTGGGATAGGCTCCAGCCCCCCACGAGCGGTATAGACGATATAAGTTTGCTCTCTCTTGCCCAACTTGAGGCTTCTTGCCCCAGCTGAGGTTTTAAAACTTTAACCGCAGGGTTGCAATTAGCACTCGAAGATCTATAATGTACGTGTTAGTGATTGCGCGTCTATAATAACCTGTGAGTCTGTTGCGGAATGAGTGGGTTTCCCAAAACCTCTGGCGCAAAGAACACCGTAAGACTGGACGAGAAAGCATCGGATCAAACTCTTAAACAATTCACCTTAACTCTGCAAGACTCTGAGGACAAAAAAGTCCTTCACTGAGTATATGTGTGAGAAAGAAATAGAGAGGGAGAAAAAGAGAGAGAGAGAGAGAGAGCGAAGGGAGGGGGGGTGAAATGCAGGTGAAAGGTATACGGATTGATCCTGAGAACTCAAACACATCTGGATCGGAGCTCAAATACAAATCGCCGACAAATCAAAAGAAGACGGCTGAGCGTTCGTAAAAAAAAACAAAACCTCCACATGCCTTCTGGGGAACAGTTCACCCAGCGTGGTTCCCTCCTCCTCCTCCTCCTCCTCTCCTTCTTTCTTTTTTTTTTTTTTATTCTTCTTAAATAAAACTTCTCGCTAAATATATTTCCATGCACAGAGTGCCCATGGGAAACTCGTTCTCACACTGGCAGCGGTTCTGGAATGTTCCCCCGCTGGGAAATGTGGGTCAAGCAATGTTCCACGTCCGAGAGAGCGAGCGAGAAAGAGAGAGAGAGAAAGAGAGAGAGAGAGAGAGAGAGAGATTTCTCTTATTGCCAAGACATTAAATACCATTGATTTTTTTTTTTTTTTTTAATAAGGAGGCAATATTTTAAATGGAAACAAACACAAAAATGTCAATTCGAGTTGCTTAACGATGATTTATCTCGGAATGAAGTTCGAATCCGAGTCAAACGGCTTCATCGGGGAAAATCTTTCGCTCCTGGCGTGAGAAGACCCGGAGTCAGAAAGTCTTTGGCTACGGCGGCTCCCAGAGACGACCACCACCACTGGTGTGAGAGAAACTCACAGTAAACTTCTCAGCTCTCGCATCAGACCGAATTCGCACCTTCTATTAAAAGACCAGGACGATGCTTTCGTCTTATCACCTCGCTCCTGAAAACTGGACGTTCTCGTCTCTCGCTAGCCGAAAAACATGCAGCGTGAACGAACGCGATGTCGAGAGCGGGCTTTAAAATGGCGCGTGTGCAAGACTGTCACTCAGAGTGAAGCGGACTGGAAGTGACACTCGGCAGACTTTGCAGGGAGGCTCTGAAACGGAGCCCTGGGGGATTCTGGGAAACGGAGCCCGTTGAGACTCAGGGCAGACAAGAAATGTGTGTGTGAGAGAAAGAGCGTGTGTGTGTGTGTGTTTGTGTGTGTGTAAAGGGGAGGATGGCACGATTTCTTAACGCCTCAGTAGTGCTGGTGTCATACCGCCAGTACAGATGGTTGCTTTGGGTGTGTGTGTGTGTGTGTGTGTGTGTGTGTGTGAGAGATGGCATCGGGTTTAATTTAACAGAACAGTTTTCTTTGAATCTCACTCGAAGTGAGAGTGAAAAGCTGTACACACACATTGTATATTACGATAAGGGGAAAACTTCTGCTGCACACGAGTTATCGACCTCTATAACACTAAACCACACACACACACACACACACACACACACACACACACACAATACAAAATAACAACAACATAATGTTGGATTTAAGCTTTCCGCCATTTTTTTTCTCCTTTCCATTATAGATTCTTGTATTTTGCATGTTGACACCCGAGACATTACGATCGTTGATGGACGCTGGACAGGAATCCGAGCGTGCGTCAGATTTGGCGCGGACGCAGATCAGCGCTTTAATCTCACGCATCTGAGACTGTATACACAGTAATGAGGGAAACTTTAAGGAAATCAGGTTATGGTGATAATGGAAAGAGCGACTTTATAACGTGTGCGCGAGACGATCGTATGCGAGAATGTCCTAGGAGCGTCTTGACACGCCCCCTTAACGTGTCCATTACCATATATGGGTATAGACTCCGTCTGGAAGATGTGCGAGTCAGATCGGATCTGGTACTAATATGCCATGATTGGAAGAAAAAAAAAAAAGAAAAAAAAAGCTTGGATGTCCAGAATAAAGGGACATGTTGAGGACACAATGTCCCACAACAGTCGGTGGCGCAGCTGGAATTTCTTGACTTCTTAAGCATTTTCACTACTAATAATCAAAACAGCACCTGGTGTAAAGCGAGACGATCCAGGAAGTGAAAATGGCATTGTGGAATTTATAGTGATGAAAAAAAGAATTTTAATCTAAAAAAAAATTATAATAAATAGAAAGAAAGAAAATGCTTTTTGTAAAGCAATGAGGCGTTTTTTGCGATATGGGACGTTTAACTTTTTAATGATATACGTATCAAAAAAAAAAAAAAAACGTTCTTTCAAGAGGGGGAACGGGAGGGAACAACTCTTCAGTCTTTAAAGGCGCTTGAAATGAAATAAAATTTCAGCGAATGTTTTTACTTCTCAAAACGAAAGATCATTCCTGATTCATGTAAACGATACACAAATCTCGGGTGTGGATGCAAATCCGAGGGCCTCGTCAGCCTGGGTTCTGTCCTCATCCTCTGTGTGTGTGTGTGTGTGTGTGTTGATTCTGTTTTTACGTCCATCACAGACACCGGAGCCGAGCTGCCCGATCTGAGCATCTTCACCTACGTTTCTTTTCGTTTTGTCTCTCTCTCTCTCTCTCTCTCTCTCTATCTTTACGAGGGACAAGACATCCTTTGTCTTACGCTGTCTTTATTTTTAGCCGATCGGTTCTTCTTCTGAACCCTCGGTAACCTCGCCTGCCGGGCCGATGGAAGTAATATCCTGCCGCCGAGGAGAACAGAAGTCACGCAGAACGATGCGTTTTTATAGCGGGTTTTAGATCATCGCCGTCCGTCTCGGAGTATTGGGAAGGTCCCTCTAGGCGATGCCATCTGCTCTCCGCACGCCTCCACAGGAACACACACCAGCTTTAGAACACACACACACACACATAGTGGACTCTGAGCGTGTACACCGGCCTCAATGGGAACGCACGGTGTTTTATTCAAGGAAAACGAGCTGGTGTGTGTATGTGTGTGTGATGTGATGTGATCGATACATTATGTTTTATAAAAAAAGAAAATTTTTAAAAAGGAATAAACGCTGAGGTGGCTTCTCAGCCGAGTTGGGTGTAATACGATATTTTGGGAAGATGATGAGAAGAACGAGGTAAAAAAAAAACAAAAAAAAGACGTCTTCTTGATGAGACGTCTGATATCCCGCGGGAGTTTTCCTCCCTGTCTGAGTAGACGCGCGCACGCTAACACATCCCGGCTTAAAACCGACAGCCATGTTTCATTTCCTGTTCCCCTGAAGCGAGCACACTAACCTGTGTCTGATATCCCTCACACTCAAACTGTCAAATCACACTCTAGGGCCTTTAGCACGTGTGTGTGTGTGAAAGAGAGAGAGGAAAGAGAGAGAGAGAGAGAGAGAGAGAGAGATGAGCATTAATCATATCCTGACCTATTTGGAAAGCCATGTTAAGTGCTAACCCTGTATCTATATCTCAGTTTCCAACCTGCTGGAAATAACGCTGCTGCAACACGATACGCCGTTAGCCTCCGGGCTAAAGCTAGCGTCGTGTCTGAAATTCCTCGGATGATGATGATGACGCCTTATACAACACCCCCTGACTGT
>JAQMYL010000013.1:14285759-14288259 GCA_030014365.1 Clarias pachynema | reverse complement strand
ACACGCTGCACTGACACACACTGGACTTACACACACTGGACTTACTGTACACACACTGGACACTATATGCTATACACACACTATACTGACACACTTTATACCGACACAGATTGGGATGACACACACTATACTGAAACACACTACAGTATACCCTACACATACAGCATTAACACACTTTATACTGACAAAGACTAGCTGAATACACACTATAGTGACAAACTTTATGCTGACACAAATTGGGTTGATATACAATCTACTGACACACACTATACCCTATACACACTACATTAACACACATTATACTGACACAAATTGGGCTGACACACACTATACCCTACACACACTGCACTGACATTCATTATAGTGACAAACATTATACTGACGCAAATTGGGCTGACACACACTATACCCTAGACACACTATATTAACACACATAATGCTGACACAGATTGGCCTGGTACACACTATACCCTACACACACTGCACTGACACAGATTAGGCTGACACACACTATACCCTACACACACTGCACTGACACATTATACTGACACACACTATACCCTACACACACTGAACTGACACAGATTGGGCTGACACACACTGAACTGACACGGATTGGGCTGACACACACTGAACTGACACAGATTGGGCTGACAGACACTATACCCTACACACACTGGACTGACACATTATACTGACACACACTACATTAACACACATTATATTGACACAGATTGGGCTGACACACACTGAACTGACACAGATTGGGCTGACACACACGATACCCTACACTCACTGCACTGACACATTATACTGACACAGATTGGGCTGACACACACTATACTGACATACACTGCATTAACACACATTATACTGACACAAATTGGGCTGACATACACTATACTGACACATAGTATACACACACTGCACTGACACAGATTGGGCTGACACACACTATACCCTACACACACTGCACTGACACAGATTATACTGACACAGATTGGGCTGACACACACTATGTTGCCCACTGCCCACGCTGCACTGACCCTTACTACACAGACACACATTGAGTTGACACACTGAGCTAGAACATACTGGACTGACACATACAGTGGCTAGACACACTCTGAACCAGATTTTCAGCGAGAGAGAGAGAGAGAGAGAGAGAGAGAGAGAGAGAGGTGAGTGCTGCAGTCGATGTTCATGTCATTAGCGAGGGAGTGATGGATGGACGGTTTGCTGGCACATTTGATGGAGAAGGGAATAATGAGAACAAGACTAATAATGGCCTTAACTTTTTCTCGGGAAAAAAATGATTGCATGTGTGTATGTGTGTGTGTGCGTGTGTGTGTGTGTGTGTGTGTAAAGAAACAAAGGGGAGTATTAATCCTAGGGTGTATAATCCTGATTTCTGAACGGACAGAAGAAGGGAAAGAAGCTCTCTCTGTCCTCGTATTCTCGTCTTCAGCGAGATTGGAAATCGAAGGCGTTTCCATGGCGTTAATTGCAGCGTGTCAGAATGAGGCGCTGAGTGCGGACCGTTCGAACCCGAGCGCGTGTAAAAGTGCACACGGCACTCAAGCCTGAGTGACCTGGAGCCGGTGGAGTGGAAGTGCTGACAGACTGCAAACTAGAGAGAATGCTCTATCGTTCCACACACACACACACATTCACAGAGCACTTAAGTCCCATTTTTAACACCTCACTGCACCAGGCAGTTATTGGCCTCTTCTCAGCGAAGAAATACAGAGAAGTGTAGAGAGAAAGAACGAGCGAGATCCAGAAGGAGAGTTCTACAGCGTGGCTCCGCCCCCTCAGTGTTTCCCCGCACAGGGTGCCGAACACTAACATATGGAGTTCATCCGGTAGAAAGCCTCGGACCCGCGCTGTGCCTGTAAATCTCTCCGCCGTCATCGTGCTCTACGTTTAACAGCCATCATGCTGACGGATGGACGGGAACGCAAGTCTCGCACACCTGACCTCTGACCCTTTCACACACATGTGTAACCCATCATGCACGCTAACGAGTGCCGTATGAGCCAACAGGTCAGTCTCTCAGCAGGTGCACGTACCGTACCGTACCGCACGCCACCGCAGACCTCCAACAGTGACATCAGCGTCGCCGGATAACCCCCGGCCGAGCCACGCTGACGGCACAGTCTGTAGGAGCACCATCGCTCATCTGGAGGGGCATCAGGAGGGACAGAGACCCCCAGCGGCCCCACGACAAACAAGGCACAGAGTGAGACAGGGTGGGAAGAAAAGAAACAGGCTGGGGGGAGAGGAATATAAAGGCTGAGAAGAATGAGATCACGGAGAACGAAATAAAAATAGGGAGAGAGAAACGGACGAGGATGAAAGAGGCAGGGCGCAGCGAGACGACGGCGCACAGGAACGAAGGAGATTAAAACAAGAGGAGAAGAGTCAAGCAAAAAGGGAAAAAAAAAAAGGTGGAAATGTGAAAAGAAATAATAGAAAGAGTTGCCAGAGGTTCCGAAAA
>JAQMYL010000013.1:14269117-14276120 GCA_030014365.1 Clarias pachynema | reverse complement strand
CAAAAAATCTACTCAATTACAGTAATGCGAGTAAATGTAATTCATTACTTTCCACCTCTGAAATCAGCATTATATCAGTGAAATCATATCACTGCCCAGACATAGGAACCATCATCCATACTGCTTTGGCTATGACTACATTACCTATGCCACTGTAACGACAGGATAGAAAAGACGGATTGGCACACAGTCCTGGTTGCTGGTGGTTACTTGTGCACAATCCCAAGTCAGATATCTCTACGTGCTTCAGTATGTATTCTTACGCAGCTTATCATGTCAACAAGTGGTTTTATCATTCAGATAATGTAACACAGTAAAGTCTGGTCTCAAGTGCTATCCATCTCCTCTTATCAAAAAATACGCCCCCTTTCTCTCTCTATCTCTAATTAGTTACTGTACTGTTGGATCTAACAGCCTATTAATCTCTCCAGTAAGATAATGTATGTTGAAAGCAACATTAAGATGTAATATTAGAATACAAATGATGTGCCTGTGTGTGTGTTTTAATGTAAGGTGATAATTTATTGCTAATTTGTGGAAATTGTCTGGCTTGGCCAGCTCCATCAATCGTCAACATCTGGTACAGCAGCAACATCAACAGCAACACCAAGAATAAAATCAACAACAACAACAATATCACCAACAACAAGAGTTGCAAGAACCACAACAGCAGCAACAACATAATAGCATCAAACACAGCAACAACAATAATAACTACAAGAAAACATTAGAAACAGATGCAACCATCAACAAAAACAAGCTACAAGAAAACAACAACAAAACTGCCAAAAATCTTCAGGAACAAAAGCGACAAGAATAACAACAACAACAACTACTACAAAAGCAACAACAAACAGACCACCAACAAGAAAGCATGAGAAACAAGAACAATAACAAAACCAGGAACAAGCAGAGAAACATCAAAATAGTAACAACAACAGGTACAAGCAAACAGCTGCAAAAAGCAACAAAAAAAAAGTAACAACAACGAAAACATCAAGAATGGCAACAGCTACAACAAAAAAAGCAACAAAAACAGCCACTACAACCTCTGCAACAAAAACAATAACATAAAAGCAACGATATAAGTAAAAACAACATTAATATCAGCTACAACAAAACATCAACAGCAACAGCAACAAGTTGTTCAGTGGCAGGAACTTCTATAGCTGCAGCAGAAACCACAACAACCATAACAACAAAAACAACGGAACACTGGTGTAGTGGTTAGCACTGTCGCCTTGCACCTGCAGAGTCTGGGTTCGATTCCCGACCAGGTTCGATTCCCGTCTCTGTGTGCATGAAGTTTGTATGTTCTCCCTGTGGTTGGTGGGTTTCCTCTGGGTTCTCTGGTTTCCTCCCACAGTGCAAAGACATGCAGATTAGGCTAATCGGTGTTCCAAAATTGCCCGTGGTGTGTGAATGAGTGTGTGTGTGTGCCCTGCAATGGATTGGCACCCTGTCCAGGGTGTACCCCGCCTTGTGCACAAAGTCTCCTGGGATAGGCTCCCCCCTGAATACAGGATAAAGCGGTATAGATGATGAGTGAGTAATAATAATAAAACAACTGTAAGTCCACATAACGTACAGTATACGAGTGACCAAGGTTAGAGTTAATTTGTTTATTCTGCGTACTCTGATTCTGTCCAATCCCGCCTGAGCGGAACTAAAAAGTTCACTCTATATGGCGTGATAAAATGGAAACATTATTTTCTACGTAGATTTGTCGATCTATCGGATGGATGCGTACCGAAGAGCTTCTCTGTATGAAAAACACCTCTGTCCACCTGTTCAACACTTTGAGTGACAGTTGCTGTGGTGACAGCATCTGTCGTCGCGGATTCAGCGAGCAGCCTGCGGAACAGGAAGCTGTCGTCGAACTGGCGAGGAGACAGGAAGCAGCGTGATGTCACACAGCGAGAGATCGCTCGCGGCGAGGAGCGGAGAGGTGGAAACGGAGGGACGGAGCATGGGGCGTATTTAAGGAGGAAAATAAAAATCAGCGAGGGGTGAAAAATAAATAAAAGGAAGGAGACGACCACTAGGTGAAAGGGCTGACTATAGATATACTATATAATATAATTATATATAATAATAATAATAATAATAAAATAAACAAGATGATAAGAAGTGAGCTACACTAGCATAACCCGATCAGATATCACTAGCTAGAACTTGCTATTCATGATGTACACTTACAGTCAAAAGTTTGTGCACCCTTCATCAGTTTTTAAATACATTTAAACTTTAGACTTTAGATTTAGACTAATAAAAACAAATGCTTTTTTAAGCTAAAAAAATAGGTTTAAGATAATTTTTTTAGGTGAAAAACATTTGTTAAGTGAACGAAGTTTTTTCAAACATTTATCAAAATGTTTAGCATCATATTTAGATTTATAATAAATCTAGCGCGTCTGCGTGTTAGTGCATATTCCTGCGATCGCGTGCCCGGGAAAAACAGGGTCTCCTTATGCTCTAAGATTCGCACCGTCGGCGAGTTATTGTGCGTTTTGAGGACAAACTGATAGAAGTGTCAACGTACGTGTATGAAAAAGAGCAAAGGAATAATGAAGGTCTGCCAGGCATTGTGCGGAGGCAGTGAATGTGCGCTTGCCTGTTCG
Organism: Clarias pachynema; assembly: GCA_030014365.1. Classification (NCBI taxonomy): domain Eukaryota; kingdom Metazoa; phylum Chordata; class Actinopteri; order Siluriformes; family Clariidae; genus Clarias; species Clarias pachynema. Next base: position 14,273,499 of record JAQMYL010000013.1, on the reverse strand, counting down.
GCTTTATGCTGTTTATCTCTGATTCTTTCGAGCAAAAAGCCCAGTCAGACTGAATTTGAGCCTTTGAGCCTATTCTAGAGTGTGACAATGAACCTGTCCTCTCTCCCTCTCTCTCTCCCCCTCTCCCTCCCTCTCTCTCTCTTGGACACGCTTCTCTCCCTGCTTGGTCCTGATGCTTGTGTTTACCCAGAGTTCTCTCCTCCGTGGCAGATTGATCAGCAGCATTGTGTGTCTCGCTCCATCCATTTTACACTTCACTGTCCATGAAAGACCGCTGCTACACTGATGTAGCAGAGAAAGAGAGAGAGAGAGAAGCATAGAGAAATTTGCTGTTGGCTTTTTAAAAATTATTATTATTATTATTATTATTTTGTAAAGTCGTCACTGGTTATCTTTGGTTTAGATACCCAAGGGTACAGGATGTCCGCACGTCTCTACACATTTGTCTTACTATCCTTGTTTATTGTCAATAAATAAATTAATAATAATAATACTAATAATGATATAGTTGCAAGCAATGATGAACGGGGCCAAGCACCTGCACCATCGCCGCCCGGGAGCACCACGGAACCTGTGTGCTTTTGAGCATGTTAAGACCTCAAAAAGCTCCGGATACTGGAAAAAGCATCACACTATGATGTCACTCAATATGATGTTACTCATATTGAGCTTGTTAAGGTTAAAATTATATAACTATATAATTATATAAGACTAAGGAGGTTATTAGCCACATTTGGCCATAAGTTTAAGGCCTCGCCAAGGCTAAACTGTTTGAGATATGAAAAATCCCTTCGCAATTTAGCATCCTCAATGTCTTGAGATCACATCGGGCCGGTTTGATGGTGATCATATAAATCCCCTAGGAGGAGTATATCAAAGTCCAGTGGGTGCATTTTGCAAACAACCCAAATTAAATGACTTTCTGTTGGGTAGAGCCCACGACATGCATGGTGAAAATTGTTCAGAGAAGTTCACTGAGTATTTGCATACATGCAAGTGTGTATGAGCTAAGCAGTAAAATCTCCTGTGATGGCCCTGGGGCATCCCCAGACACTCAGGCATCTTAATGAGCATGGTAAGACCTCCAAAAAGCCCGGATAATTGAAAAAACAAAAACAATTGGACCCAAAAAATAATAGGACCCTTCACACACTATGATGTAATAGGACTAATGTCATAGTGCTTGGGCCCTTAATAATAATCATTTCTAATATCTTGTCCACTATTGGAAGAAAGCTGAGACTCAAGACATGACAGGACTAAGCGACTCTAAATAGATCCATATTGTGTGTAACTAGTCCAATAATTATTGTCGCAGTTTAAGTTAACTAATTTATTTACTAGATTTTTAATAGTAGCCCCATTTGGGGTTCGAACCTTCATTCTCACACTGCTCACACTGAAATCGCACGGACACCCACACCCACATACACATGCAGACAGTTTAGTGATGGTTCAGCTTTAGCCGAGACGTCTGAGCTGACACAGAGCTGAACCAGGTATGCGTAAGGACTAACAGTGCAGGATTGGATTTGAGGCTAAATCTCTGGATTTCCTGCTGCGTGGTCGTCTCTGTCAGCAGCGTCTTGGGTCGCTTCAGTATTTAGACCTTGGAATGCAGGTGCGGAAAGCGTCAAGGCCGCTAATTGGACACAGACTTACAACTTTTATTGACCGGGTCTAATTACCGGCCTCGTTTTCATTTATGAGCCTCTGCGTCGGCACAACGCGAGAGGGGAAAGTTCAGCAAAGTGTTATCTATCTGCACATGCGAGGGTTTCCAATGTAACACAAACCACCTCAAACAGTTAAAGCTGGCTACGATAGAAAGGAATCATAACACCCAGTGCACCACAACCCATCGTACACAGGTCCCAGCAGGCAAAGATCTCAAGGTTGTTGACCTGCCCTCCAAATTCCTCAAATCCCAATCCAATCAGGCACGGGGAACCAAAATCCTAGGTAGTTATAATGTTAATATGTTTGAAATAATGGCTTATTGGTGAATGTGCTAATTAGCATTTATGTCCATGTACTGCATACCTAAGATATTTACACATCCTTATATTTATGCTTACATGTAAAGATGTATGTATTTCTGGAACCAGCATGTATTTCTGGCATTGTTTCAATGCTCGAACAACAAAAACAAAAAATCATTAATTCATCTCAAAATTCAACAGATGGCGCTGTACATTTTTTTATACACCCTTATGAGTGTGCAATTGAAAGCTACTTAATAAACACCATCTCACACCTTCATTCCGCGCACTTCGCGGTAAGACGTAAAAAACTTAGTTCATTCCAAAATTCAACAGATGGCGCTGTTCATTCTTTTAAAAGTGCTTATGAGTATGCATTATTAAATTGTAAATAAATATAACAGATACAGCATTGCCTTTTATTTACTATATAGTGGAACCTGGGTATACGGATACCTTCCGTTACAAATTGTCGCCTAAGGAATAAAAATTTTGCAAGAAATTAGCCATGCGCGTACGTCCGTACGGGAGCAGTTGAAAACTTGAGATACCTTTTTTTTGAATATTTTTTTAAGCATCGAAAGCTTTTTCGAAAGAGTCAACTCACGATATGAATGCTGCCTTCGGCATGCATTCGAAAGCTAAGTGTGTTTTGCGCGGTTTTTGTAATATTGGAAATAATTTTGGATGGCTGAATTATCTGCATTTACATTATTTCCTATGGGAAAGTGCGTCTTGCAATGCGAGTTTTCTCCTTATTCAGTATATCGATCATACCTTGATATCATTTCGGCTGTGACGTCTCCTGCTATTAGTAATGGACCCTCCCCGTCTCGAACAGTGCATCCGCTCAGGTTAATAAGATTAATAAAGACTTGCATTTTAAACCTCTATGCTTTGTTAGGTCTCCAACAGCCTGAGATAAGGAGAAGCTTTCACTTGAGGCCAGTGTTGCGTAAGCGCATGCTTACCAGCCTCTTGTGGGATTATATAACCTGCTGTTTCGAAGGTAAGGACAGTACTGAGGTTCGGCACGATCCACACACGCACAATGTGTCGAGTGAAGGACGTCACACATTAGCGCGACCGCACCGGAATCCATCGCGCGGTAAAGTGAAATTACTGTATAATGCGTGTATTTAAACCTTGTGACACGTCATAACATTCTACAGTGCTGTAAATATTATATTACAGTACAGTTACCGCTGATTAGAGATGACTTATTATTAGCTGAGTGTGCTCTAGTTAGCGTATTTGATTAGATATAATTACATACGGCAGTTATGGCTGATAAGGTTAATATGAACGTGTTAGCGTTACATAAATATATAGTTCTTACTGTATAAAACATTATGACTTATAATAATCATAGTCATAGTATATTCGTAGCTAGGGTGGACAAACCGTACTGTATGTTATGTAGGAAAAACAATATTTATGCCAACAATATAAAAATATCATAAGCTCCAACAAACGTTACCCACACACACCTTCTCTATGCCAGAGCACACATGCATGTGTTTACCCTGCAGCGGTTTTAAATATCATAAACCCGCCTAATGAGGAATGACTGTACGGTAATTGTTATTCATGTCCTCTTGTCGTCTGCTTGACCAGAACTCTCCCCCACGGCACGCACGAACCGAACGGCGGAAAAAACTTAAATAAGGTTTCGAAACAGAAAGAAAGAAAAAGTATCGTATTAGAGAGCAGAGGGATGATGTGAGGTCTGCATCTGGAGAGAAGAATAAGCAGGTGCATGGACAGAGAGAGAGTACCAGTGGCGAATGCGCGTGGGGACGACAGGCGCGCGCTAACAGAAGCTGACGTGACTGAAGCGGACGGTTGAAAGAAAGACGGCTCTGGAGTTTGTGCTCGTGTGAATCCATTCCAGCCAATCCGTAGGCTCTTGGAATGACGTTATTCCCCATGAAATGAAATCAAAATGCGGTTGGCTTGACTCCCCCCGTCGCTCCGTAATGATGTCGGTGGTTAATTGAGCACGCTTGGCCTTCTGTCCAGCTCCTGAGGTCACAGCCAGAGAATGAGCTACCTTGGCAGTGGCTACCCATTTCAACTTCTTTTTTTTTTTTTGCAGGGAAAAAAAAAGGTAGAGATGTGTGTTGTCTATGAATATGAATGTAAGGTCTCCTACTTTGTCCTAAAGAGACCTAAAATTATTTAATGATGTCTATGTCTCTACAGTGTACAGTAACATGACCCACTATAATGTCATCTAATAATGTTTATGTTCCTATAGATTCATCATGCACATAATGTCTTGTAACGTGGACAAATATCAGCTATAATGTCCTCTAAGGATGTCCATATCCGTACAGAATCCTCAAGACCTTACTATTCCATAAAATAATAAACTAATAACAGTTTATAATGTCCTTT
>JAQMYL010000013.1:14256617-14264117 GCA_030014365.1 Clarias pachynema | reverse complement strand
AGGAGAGTAGAATGGGTTGTGCTCTCTATGCACGACCAATGACGATCGCCTGTCAATTACATTGACTCTAGCCAATCGTTGGCATCTCTGAGCTCGGGTATGTAGAAGAGGGTGGATAGCGCTTCAGCTTACAGTAAGTGTATCAGGATGAACTGTGAATGAGTGGCTTTACGTGTCCGAGCATGATAAGGGAGAATGGCGAAAAGTTTTTGGTTCTTGTGTGTTATAGCTAAAAGTCAGCCAACAATATTAAATTTAAAGACAGACAGACATAGAGAGAGAGACTTGTACCGCTCCCTGTGGCACTTATTACACAACAGAGAGTTCATCTATATCACTATCTCTCTCCCTCACACACACACACACACAGAAGTATTGATTGTATAACAGCTGGTCTGCTCTCTACAGAGCCTCTCATGTGGATACAGAAGAATGCAGGTCCACTCTTGAGCCATTTTGGACATGTGAACTCCTGGGAGTGCTCTCACTTTCTCTCTGTGTCTCTCTGTCTCAATGCACGTCTCAGTTGGTTTTACACCTGTTTGAGATGCATGCTCTCTCAAATCGGAACGCACCAGAACAGAACGTCAGCAGACGGTATCTGGAGAATCTGGAATCCTGACGCGGAACAGATCCCGTTCTGCTTTTGACGCTCTAATAAACCTGATCCGACTCATCGGGTAAATACAGGTATTTAATATATCGTGTAGGAGCTGTTTATACAGAATGTAGTATATTGAGACATTTTCCTCACTCACAAACTCTCTTAATCCTGTATTCAGGGTCGTGGGGGGGCCTGGAGCCTATCCCAGGAGACATAGAGCATGAGGCGGGGTACACCCTGGACAGGGTGCCAATTCATTGCAGGGCACACACACACTCACACACTCATTCACACACTACGGGTAATTTGGGAACGCTAATTACCACAACCTGCATGTCTTTGGACTGTGCGAGGAAACCGGAGTCCCCGGAGAAAACCCACCAAGCACGGGGAGAACATACAATCTCCATACACACAGAGATGGGGATCGAACCTGGCCGGGAATCGAACCCGGACACTGGAGGTGCAAGACGACAGTGCTGCGGCATTTTCCCGTATGCGCAAAATTTACTCCGAATTGCCGAACTATAATGAACCTCAATATGAAATGTAGACTTCCATTTTCAATAAAGACGTTCAATTCTAGGGAGAGAAGCATAAGTGTTAAAGAAGCATAAAAGATGTGTTCGAGTCAAGCCGGGACTTATGATGACATTTCTTTTAAATGGAGGTGTAGAAGCGGTTTCCATTTACAGAAGACTTCAAGCGCAGTACGGTGATGAGACTCAGCCGCAGTAAAATATTTGAATGGTGCAAACGTTTTGAAGAAGGCCGTACATCTATGAATGACGATCCCGGCCTCGGAGTGCACTGCAGTCGTTTCCGTGAACATTTAGTGGACGAAACGTCTGATCCTTGGATAACTAGTCGCCAACTTGTGGAAGAGACGTATCAGCAACACCACTTGCACGTTACAGGAACTCAGCTGGAAGTTATCACATGCCACGTACAGCCCTGACCTCGCTTCAAGACGTTTTCACATGTTCGCCCCAGTAAAGGAGTTCCTGGGAGGCCAGGGTTTCAGACATGTAGCAGGCAAACCGATCACGGCTTTCTACCTTGATCGGATCCAAGCACTAGGTCAGGGGTCAGGGGTGGTCATGGGTAGCTCAGTTGATGTTGGTGCCAGAAGGTCCTGGGTTCAAACCCCAGCACCGCCAAGATGAAAAAAATACTCCTCCTCCTCCTACCACCTGGTTCATGTTTTGACTTAAAAAGGAACAACTAGGTCTAGGGAATTATGTGTATTCTTCTCCTGAGAGAACTTGAACAAATGTAGTCGGTTGAAAACCTGGACGCGGCCCAGTACTTCGCTGGAGTCGGAGATTATGCTGATTGTGATGATCCTAATTATAACCGCTGGAGAAATAAACATCGGTTCGCTGACTGGCAGGAAAATTCCGACAGGCGAGATTCTTGTCAGTCGGTTCCAGAGTTTGACTCGTGGCATTCCCTGACTGACAGACGGATAGACAGACGGACAGACCGGCAACCGTGGTATGGTTACAGCATCAGCCCACAGCATTAGAAAATCACAATCCCATCCTTTTCTTCCCTCTATTATATTTTTTCCCTCATGTATGTTCGAGACGGAGGTGCGGCCATGTGGAAGTGATCCGTGCTGAAAGAAATTCCGATCTGCCTTACAGTAAGGAAGGCTGCACCTTTTTTTTTTTTTCCAATCTTTTTTTCGGTGAATTACTTATTCCCTGTTGCACAAGGGCATGCTCCTCATCTTCCTACTAAACCTCTTCTCATTCCAGATGAATTTCTTTCTTCTCCCTCCTACGTATGATCCCACCATTTTCCCCCCCTGCTTCTTATCCTGGTTGTAACATCGCTCTTAAAATACTTCTCATGATGACCTATCATGAAGGTAAACTCGTTTTTGTGTGTATGTCGTACCGATTATTAGAACAGCCCCGAGTTACAGGAGCACTTTAACCCCGAAGTAAAAGAGACTCGCGCGGTTATATTCCACGCGCGTAATTCATATCAACCGAATTCAAATATCCGGAATAGAAAAAAAAAAAAAAAAAAAAAAAATCAGATAGCAGCTCGGTCCTGCTTGCTGGCTTGCTTATGAAAATAGCAAGGGTGATTGAAACGACTTCAGCTCATGCAACTTTAAAAAGCCTTCCTCAGCGCTCCGAAACAACCCCGGTGCTGCTCGCTATTCATATCGTTCACGGTTCATTTCTTAAGGCGAGCCGACGGAATACTCCGACGCGGGCCGAGCACGTGCATTTCATCAAGCGGGTCTGAATAAAGATTCCGAACGGGAACACGAGTACACCCTGCACCTGACAGGATCGAAACGACTCGCGATGGAAAACAGCCTTTTTTTTCGGTGCTGTTATTAAACCCAGTTACTGATGTTCAACTGGATTCTTTCTTCTTCTTCTTCTTCTTCTTTTTTTTCTTCAGACCCGACTGTCTCGATCAGATTATCGAAATTACTCACGAATCATGTTTCCGAAGCTGCCAGGTCTACTTTAATCTGACACACTGCTGGATGTGCTCAGACGGCATAGGCGGTGCGATGGCTTAGGAAAAGTGATAGGCACTGTCGCCTCGCACCTCCAGGGTCGGGGTTCGAATTTCCGCCGCCTCGGGATCTGTGTGCGTGGTTCTCAACATGTTTAGAGGGTTTTCTACGGGGACTCCAAGGGGGTCTGTGGTGGCGCAGGTGGTCAAGGCTCTAGGTTGTTGGTTTGGGGATCTGAAGTTCCGGGACCGGGTTCGAGCCCTGATGTCGGTAGTTCCCACAATCCATACTACTCAGCCACTGGATGCAGTTGTGTGCGGATCAGATGGTCACTTGTGGTGAAAGTTTATTCTGGTTTCCTCCCACAGTCCAAAAACAAGCAAATCAGGCAGATTGGCGTTCCCAAAGTGCTTATAGTGTGTGAGTGTTGACCGGTGGTTGTAAAATGGGAATAAATACAATAGTTACCTTTGGCCTCCACGGTCCCTAGTTGGACTTCAGAGGTTCCTCAATGGATGTATGGATGGATGGATGGATGGAAGTACAATATAATGTGTTGAATTTATACATGCAGCTGGACTTTTTTTCTTTTTAAAGCTGGAGCACCTTCACAGATCACTAGGCGTACCCTGTACATACCCTTACTTATTAGGGGTAATGAGGCAAAGCCTGTTTTAGTGCAAACAAACCATCTATAACAAAGCTATGAACTATAATACACTCATTCCTGCCTGGTGACTAATCCTTTTAATTTTTGGAGGCAAAAATGAAAAGAAATGACAAATCGGAACTGTATAGTCCTACACCTTCGCTACGTATTATAGCTTACATAATATGCAAATCAGTTCGATTAATTAGAGCTAAAAGTCCATAGGGGTTCTTGCATTCGAAAAGCTTTTATTTTAGGCTGAAACTCCAGAACAAAAGTAACGAAACAGGCAGAAAGCACACACGCGTACTCGCACCGTAAGTTCCCAAGAGTTAAACGGTTAATATTCGAAACGAAGACAAAGGGATACAAAGCAGAGAGAGAGGAAGAAAGAAAGAAAGAAAGAAAGAGAGCGAAAGCGAGAATTAGAGTAGCAACCCCTGCAGCCTCATCATTAACTACATTAACAAACACTAGTAGGGTGTCTCCCAAAATAGTCACGCCTGCTGTCCTCATTAAACTCCCTTCTTATTTAAATCGCTCTGTGCTCTGTCTTATTCACAACTCCCCTCACACACACACACACACACACACACACGAGCATGAAAAACTGCAGATTTATTTCAAATTGTACCCCTTGACTTCCTAACAACTATTACACACTCGGAGAAGCTCGCACATCTGTTCATTTGTCTCATCGTGATATACGACTAAGCATAATGACCTCTATAACTTACAAAACCGGTGTGTGTGTGTGTGTGTGTGTCTCAAGGTTGTTTTATATTCACCTGTACTTTCACTCGCGCACACACACACACACACACTGATGGAAACGGATGACATGCAGTGCAAATAAAAGTTTCATTCATTTAATCAGCCTTTCACGAAGAGATTTCCCAAAATGAATCACAGAATCATCTGATTAATTTTTTTGATTCAGTGCATTTCCATTCGAATTTAATCGAAAATGAACAAATTTTTGCATGTATTCAACACAAATGCATTATGTACAGTAATTCACTGATTGGTTTAATTCAATGCTGTGAATTTATTGATTATCTAAACTTGAATCTATGAATCTGATTCCCTATTTGATTCACTAAACCATGTGAATCACCTGCACATCTGGTTTACTGGTTTACTGGTTCACTCATCGTCTATACCGCTTTATCCTGTGTACAGGGTCACGGGGGGCCTGGAGCCTATATACCAGGGGATTAGAGCATGAGTCGGGTGTACGCTGGATGAGGTACTGATTTAAGGAACGGCAATTATCCTGTCTATGGGAGGAAACCGGAGTACCAGGAGGAAACCCGCCAAGCACGGGGAGAACATGCTTGCTTGGTTGAACCATGTGATTCTATGGATTATTTACTATACTCGTACAGTTTACTAAACTCTATGAATTCACTGTTCGATTATCTGAATTAGTGTTACTGAGCACTTAAACAATCTGACAATCTGGGAGCTCATTCCACGATCCTCTTTTTGTATCCTCATGAGTATCAAGTTTACCTGTTGGCTTGTCTTTGGGCTGTGGGATCCAGCTTTCTGGATCGGTTTAGAATTTTCCCCTCTTAACAGCAGCTCGAGGAAAAAGAAAGGACGATCTGTTGCTTATTGCAGACTTCAGCAGTGTCTGAAGCCAAACCCGAGAAGCTTACGCTCGTAGATCTTGTTAATGGTGAGCTTACCGGTGAAGGAACCCGTACCCTCTGTACGACTCGGGAAACGAGATCTTGAGTCGAGTCGACAGCGAATTTCAGCCCAGCTGCTGCACATTCGCACACTCGAGCGATCCCAAATGGAGATTAAACTAACGGAGCTGGAGTCAGTGATGAAAACCAGGTGTGTTTTTGGTGTGTTCTCCACCTCCGAAGCTCCTCCGTTTCCTGTTCCTAGTACTTTTGCATTATTATTTATTCGTGTAGCTAAGAATTTATTCACTGGATTTTTGTTTAAAAAAAAAAAAAAACACACACACACTGTTATCTCATTTGCTGTTTAATTTAGTGAATCACCGAATCATTGGCCTTGATGAATGCGTTAAATGTAGTGAATCGGTGTTCGTATTACATCATGAGATTATCTGATTTAGCATTTAATTTACTGAATCCCATTTAGTGAATCACCGACTTATCTGATTTACTCTTTAATTCAGAAAATGAGCAGGAGTCTCTCAGTGATTAGAGATCGTGCTTGCTGCATAAAAAGGTCAAAAGGTTGAATCCCAGCACTGCAAAACCGCCCCTATTGAGTTGCGGGTCAAAAGATTTAACCTTTAACTGGTCCTGGGGTCAGAAGTGGGGTCATCCATAGGGGCAGATGTATCAAGTACGGCTCCATCATTTAAATTAGCCGTAACAAAGGTGAATTTCCATAAAGTCCTTCTAGACTTAAATACTAATAACCTCTTTTTGAGTGACTATCAACATAAAAAGTGTCTTTATTAGACAGATATATGCGCTGTCCCATCTAGCAGCCGTTGACTTATCACCTAGTGGTAAAAACTGGAACTGCACCATAACCTAATAACAGTCCATTGAGGAAAAGACGCGGAAAAAGGATCAGGAAATTTCTGCTCCTTATTATTTTACTTTCCATTGGAGGAGGAGTCATCCATGTCTTTACATTAGAAATAAGCCTTGTCCATGTTGAGAAAGTAAGAAAAAAATGAAAATACTTCCAGATTTTGTGGCTAGCGTCAAGAAATTTGCAAGTATTTCCGCCATACTAGCGAACGAACCGAACGGTGGCTGAGTTCCACGTACTGTACGTCCGGGAGCCATTCAAATCATGTTCGCGTTAGTGGAAAGGCAAGCGAAGCAAGTTTTACATATTTTTGTGGGTTTTTACGTTTAGCCATTTGGCAGACACCCTTATCCAGAGCAACTTACATTTTTATTTATTTATTATCTATATATAGTTGAGGGTACAACCCAGTTGAGGGTTAAGGGCCTTGCTCAAGGGCCCAACAGGAACAACTTGGTGGTTGTGGGATTTGAACCTGGGACCTTCCCAACTGTAGTCCAATGCCTTAACCACTGAGGAATCCTAAATTAAACTTAAGTGAGGTTTAATATCTATTTATTTCATATTTTACTTCATTTAAAGGTTTTATCTAAATGTTTGAAGTGTTTTTATATGTGTTTTTATATTTATATGTTTCTTTCTTTCTTATATTTCTGGGTGACTGGAACTGATTATCTGCATTAAAATGATTTCCTATGGGATAATGTGTTTTTCAATATGAAATTACGCTGTAAGAAATCACCTTAGGAATGGATTAAAGTCATACGCCAAGGTGCCGCTGTATATAAAATTATAAATATATATAATATATAAAAGTCTGGTAGGTGGCTGGTCGCCAGGGGTTTGGACAGGGAGTCCCATCACAGGCGTGTCACACACAGTCGTCTATTGTGAAAATGGGTACATAAAATGAGTGTCTACAGTGACAGCATCTACGACAAGCGAATAAACCCAACTGCAGCACATATAACAGGCAGAAGTGGGGGATGCTGAAACACTGGAGCAGCCTGAGGAGCGGCAGCGAGTTGACCACACACTTCATTTGCATACGCCAGCATCATACTGTAGTAATTAACTAAGACCCAGGAAAGGCCTCCGAGTGGTGCAGTGGTAAAGTGCTCGCCCTATCATCCCGAGATCGCTGGTTCGATTCCCGGGTGATGCTGTTACCTCTCGCAGCCGGAGGTCTAGAGAGAGCTGATTGGCCGAGCTCTCTCAGAGGGGAGG
>JAQMYL010000013.1:14229414-14254373 GCA_030014365.1 Clarias pachynema | reverse complement strand
ACAGATAGGAAGATAGATAGGCAGACAGACAGACACACACATATATATATATATATATATATATATATATATATATATAGAGAGAGAGAGAGAGAGAGAGAGAGAGACAGACAGACAGACAGTCAAGATAGATAGATAGATAGATAGATAGGCAAACAGACAGACATATAGATAGAATGACAGACAGATAGACATATAGATAAGAGACAGATCTCATATGAACTGTCATGTTGGTAAAGATCCCGTTCTAACCATTTGAGAATGCAAAGAAAATCTTAGACATCCATTCATCTTCTATACCATTTATTCTGTATAGAGAGTCATTGGGGGGCCTTCAGCATACAGTCTAACTTCCATGTCTATGGACTGTGGGAGGAAACCGGAGCACCCGGAGGAAACCCACCAAGCACAAGGCAGGAATCGAACCCTCAACTCTAGTGGTGCGAGACCACAATGCCAACCACTATGCCACGGCACCGCCTAACCTTAAACAACTTTTATTTACCTAATGAATTCCTACATAAATTTCAGAGATCTATGTTTATCTGTTTGCCACATTCTGTATTCTATATCTGTGTGAGCAAGTAAGAGCGAGAGAGAGAGAGAGACAGAGAGAGAGAGAGAAGATGTCAGCTGCCAACCCTGAAGTGAGAATCATTTTCTTTCATCTGATACTTTAATGCCTCATAAACTCTCTCATAATCTCTCCCCCTCTCTCTCTTGCTCATGACCTTCAGAAGCGAGTCACTACTCCGGACGACAGACAAGCTGACATCAAGCCCAGAACAATCAATCCTGACACGGCGATGAGACGCTGCATGCTAAAGTGATGTCGAACTAATAATAAGAGTAATAATAACAACAAGAAGGAAAAAAAAGAAGAAGAGGAAGACTACTGTGTCTGAAACCTACTGTACAGAAAGTCCCAGCTATGTTCAATTTATTTATTTCAATCTACACCATGATTAAAGAATATTTTGAAAAACAATGTATATTGGTATATATGGTAGCGTAGTTGTTAGCACTTTGCACCTCCAGGGTCAACGGTTCGATTCCTGTCTCGTGCTTGGTGGGTTTCCTCTGGGTGCTCCGGTTTCCTCCCACAGTCCAAAGACATGCAGATTAAGTTAAAAGACATTCCCAGTTGACGTGCTTCATTCAACCTGGATTGAATGCATTCATTACAACTACATTAAAATAACTAAGTGTAGGGATCATTGAGCGAGAGAGAGAGAGAAAGCAAGACAGGAGAGACATATATAAACACAGAAAGTGTGAGACACAGATACAGGACAAGCCGGGTGAGAGGGATGAGCGAATCTGAGACCGAAAAAGCAGCAAACAAAGCAAAAGTAATGACTTAAATCAAATAAACCCCCGAAATGGCCAGCTGCCAGAGTGGAACTTTCCTGCAAGTAATTAGCGCGAGAACGGCGTCAATAGAAGCGTGAGAGTTGAAGAAATCAAGTGTTATAGAACAGCTGAGACCGTAGCAAGGCGAGCAGATCGAAAACATATGCTCCGTATGCGGAAGAATGACTTTAACACTCCTCATCATGCGACAGCGCTGCTATTTCTGACCGCCACACAGACAGCACGGCTTCCCTCTGCCGTTTTAGAACTGAAGTTTGGACGGGTTTCAGAAAGACGGACACGTTCCACACTTGTCCTGTCCGACAGTCAAGGTCTGAATGGGCTGTACTTTGTATGTTGCGCTTTAGGTTAATTACTGTTACTAATTAGTGGACCATGGGAGTGTGAGGGGATGGGAGGTAAGGGGGTGTCGGTTTGCACTGTTGCCTCATACAGTATGTCCAGGGTTGGGGGTTCGAATTTCACTTCCAGTCTCTGTGCCTTGAGTTCACGTTTTCTCCACGCTCTGTGGATTTCCTCTCTTTCCAAAGACTTGAGTTGTAGTCTAGTGATTTCAAACCACACTATTTTGTGCATGGTGTGTGTTCTCGTGCGTGTGCCTGTGCCCTGCAGTGGGTTGCCATGCCATCCAGATTTCCTAAATTCCTTTGGATAGACTCCCACCATCTTTCACAAGGATGTATGTTAGGAAAATATGGTGTTTACTGGGAAATTATAGTGATTTATAAAAGCTCTTAGTGTTAGACACAAAGGATGTTCTTCGTTGAATAATGTTAGTTCTTTCGTTAAATAATGTTAGTTGAATAATGAATAATGTTGATGTATGGGTTTGTTGCAGAACATCAATGTTTAATGGAGAACGTCAGTATTTGGTGGAGGAGCTCACGGGTTAGTTGTGAATGTCAGTGTTTGGTGGAGAACATCAACGTCAGTGTTTAGTGGAGAATGTCAGTGTTTGATGAGAACGTCAGTGCTCGAGCAGAACATCAGTGCTTGGTTGAGAATGTTATAGTTTGATGAGATTGTCAGGGTTTAATGAGATTGTCAGTGTTTGGTGGAGAACCTCATTGTTTGGTGGAGAACCTCAGTGTTTGGTGGAGAATGTCAGTGTTTTGTGAAGGAAGCTCACAGGTTAGTGGAGAATGTCAGTGTTTAGAAGAGAAAATCAATATTCGATGAGAGTCAGTGTTTGGTGGAGAACGTCAATATTTGATGAGAACATCAGTGTTTAGTAGAGAATGTCAGTGTTTGATGAGAACATCAGTGCTTGGTGGAGGACCTCAATACTTGGAATGTCAGTGTTTTGTGAAGGAAGCTCACAGGTTAGTGGAGAATGTCAGTGTTTAATGATATTGTCAGGGTTTAATGGGAATGTCAGGGTCTGGTGGAGAACCTCAGTGTTTGATGAAGAACATTAGCATTTGATAAGAACGCCAGTGCTTGTTGAAGAACATCAATGTTCGGTGGAGAATGTACTGTAAGTGTTTGGTGGAGAACATCAATATTTGGTGAAGAACATCAGGTTTCGCTGGAGAACGTCAGTGAACGTTTATGATTGTCAGTGTTTGATGAATAGTCAGAGATCAGTAAGTAATGTTAGTTTTTGGTGGAAGACGCCGGAGAATGTTAGTGTTTAATGAAGAATCTTTGCTACAATGTTTGTGTTCAGGAAAGGTGGAGAACAAAGAATGCCTGTGCTATACAAGTGTTGGACGTTGAATACTGGTGTGTTTTGGGGTTTTATGGTGTTTAAAGGAAAATGCTGGTGTTTAATAAGATCAGTGCTTGTTGATGAACAATGTTTGAAGTTCTCTTTGAAAAAGTAAAGTGAGATCAATGTATAGACGTATTATAACTGAAAATGAGACTTTTATGTTACATAAATGGGTGACAGATGTCACTCTAATTTTAAGCTGTTTATGTGTGTGTGTGTGTGTGTGTGTGTGTGTGTGTGTGTGTGTGTGTGTGTGTGTGTGTGTGTGAAGGGAACCAGAATGATTTCCTGTGAGTGCCCTTTAAACTGTAATGAAGTCAAGTTTTATTAAGTAGACTGCTTTAAAATAGCGGTGATGAAGCAGGCCTTAAAAGGTTCAGTGGTGAACGAGGATGAATGGAAAAGCAGTAACATGACTTCGTGTGATTGACTCGGATTAAACACTGATTAGTTCACAGACATGTGCCCTGCAGACGCTGCCCTGTTTCATTTACAGGAGAGTCTGTGGTTTTTACGACGGCAAAGAACTGACTGACATTTACGCACATATAAACTCTCTTTCGCTCTTTCACACACACACACACACACACACACACACATATGGCTAACACACAATGTGTTTCAACTCGTTATCTTACAGATTCCAACCTAACAAAAGATTAAGATTTTATAGACTTCTAAATAAAGTTGTCTAGATCCTAGGGCGGAATACGGTTTAATAGTTCACTCGATGCAGAGCTGCTACACTAAAATAAAGATGCTTACCAAATAAATAATGTCCAAACAATAGAACAAAGACGGAGAATTTTAACAGAGTCTCATCATACGAGTTAAAAGTTCACAAGTGCTTGCAGTGATTTTTCAAAAATATTCATTTATTTATTTCTAAAGCAAATTCGGCTGAAGGTACCTTCGCAACTTTCACCTTTATCAGCGGTGAGCTTTTGGTTCCCATTTTGGTCAGGTGTAGCTCAGTGGTTAAGGAATTGGACTATGATTCAAAAGGTCCCAGGTTCAAATCCCACGATCACCAAGTTGTCCCTGTTGGGTCCTTGAGCAAGGCACTTAACCCTAAACTGCTCAGATAAAAATGTAAGTTGCTCTTGATAATGGCGTCTGCCAAATGCCTTAACGTAAATATACCCATTAACAATCTTCTGGCAGTTTTCTGGTTGGATATTAGACCTCTTTGCTTGGGAGAATATATAATGTCCAAATAAATTTTGTTGTTTCCTGGCACAGACTTGACGTTTAAGCAACGTCCACAAATGTACGCTAGGGTTTAGGCTTGAAAAACTTCTTTAAGTTCTCTATCCTGCTTTATCCATTCCACCACCAGTTTTGACGTGTGGTTGAGGTCATTGTCCTGTTTGAGAACTTAATTTTAAAGTGAATTTTAAAAAGTTTAAACTGTATCATCATTGCTTTGAGGTTGTGCTATACATTAACATCCACTTTATAATTCCACTGACAGAAAAACAGCCTCAAAGATTCATGCTACCACCACAAACCTTAACAGCTGGTACAGTATGCTTTACTTCTCCAAACATACCTCTGGTTACTTAAAGTCCATGCTTATGTAAAAGTCGACTGACTACAGACACTGACGCTGGTGTTTAGCGCGATCCGGTTCATGGAACACCTGTGGTTTAGTGGCTCTTGCATGGTTCCTGACCATCCATACCAATTTCCTCTTAGGTGAAGGTGACAGTTTGGGTCTTCTTCCAGACTTTGGAAGTGGCTACACTTCACAATAACTTGTATTTATTCATAATTGTTTTAACATATTTTGGAATCTGGATTTTTTTTAAAGGTGTTGTGGTTAGCACTCTCACCTTGCATCTTCAGGGTCGAGGATTTGATTCCTGCCTCGGGTCTGTGTGATGGAGTTTACATGGGGTTCCTCTGGATACTCCAATCCAAAGACATACCGATTAGGAAAATTGGAGTTCCCAAATTGTGGTTAGTGTGTGTATGAGTGTGTGTATGTGTGTGCCCTGCGATGGATTGGCACCCCATCCAGGGTGTACCCCGCCTTGTGGCCTAAGTCTTCTTGGATAAGCTCCAGACCCCCCCCGCGACCCTGTATACATGATAAAGTGGTATAGACGATGAGATGAGTGAGGTTCTGAGAGACATTCCTCATTTGTGTAAACTGCCATCCTCTTTCTGAGATCTGGACTGAGCTCCTTGGTCTTTCTAATTGTCCAATGTGTTGGACAATCCAACGAGAAACAAACTACAAGAAGCTAGCCGCTGTCGTTAATCATGAATTCTAAGAGGAAGCTGAGAGGCCTTGGTCTCGGCAAATGAAAAGACATAATAATCTGAGTGGGTGGATGTTTATTTCTGACCCCGCATGAATAATTTTGATATCAGTGACCCCAAAATAAATTAAAACTTGCGCTCAGAAATTTGTGCATTTCCTTCTATTAAAGATGATTGAAAGCCCAGTTATTTTCCTGAAGTCGTTGTTCATGTCGGGTTTTTGTAAACCTCCGACCACGACTGTATACAGTACATAACAGAAAACTTCTAAATAAATCCTAAACGCAACATTTGTCGCGGTGTTCGTTCGAGACTGCACAATATACCCTTTTCACAAAATCACCATGTGTGTTTTCTCTTCTATTCAAACCCTGACACGACGCGGAACGAATCCTAAATGCAGCTTCGCGTTGCACCTTGTGGAACTCTGACTAAGCGGATTTTCTGAGTCGTTCAGGCTCCGGTATAATGATGTATCTATTGTGCCTGCCTTCCATAATTACCCCCACCTCCACCTCCATCTCATCCTCAATCCCCCCCCCCCGTCCCCGTCCCCGTCCCCACCCCCACCCCCACCGCCTGCTCTATAGGACTTTAGCACATTCAGTATGCTGGATTTATTCATGAAATTAAGGAGGTGCAATTAAAATGGCCTGGCGAGGAAGGTGATTAGCACAGGAAACGTTTTGGTGCTTTTGTGTCGGCGCTGCGCTGTTTTTTTTCCCCCCACGTCGATGACTGACACACGGCGCGCTGATGGAAACACAACGGTAATCAAGCGAGGGCGGGAAATTGATACTGAAGTTGCTATTCAATTAAACAATGCTGCCAAATTTAAACTGCGCTTTCAATAAACCCGCTGTCAATCAATTTAGCCTGTAGGAAGAGATACAAGTTCTCATTAAGTACTGAGATAATCAAGGTTCGGATATGTAGGAACTGCACAAGTTTTTTAAATGATCCCGGTTTTTAGGGATATAAATAATGGTAATATTAATAATGCTCTTACAAATAGGAGATTTTTTTTTTTTTCCATTGCTCATTTGTCTCACTCATCCTGCACGGGGGTCGAGGGAGAGCTGGAGCCGATTCCAAGGGGACTCAGGGCACTAGGTGGGGGTACATCCTGGACAGAGTGCCAATCCATCGGAGTGCACAAACATGCAGGGTTAGCTCAGTGGTTATGGAATTGGACTACGGTTCGGAAGATCCCAGGTTCAAACCCCACAACCACCAAGTTGCCACTGTTGGGCCCTTGAGCAAGGCCCTTAACCCTCAATTGCTCAGATGTATAATGAGATAAAAATGTAAGTTGCTCTGGATAAGAGCGTCTGCCAAATGCCTAAATGTAAATTTAATGCACACACTCACTCACACATGGAAATCAGCTTGATCCGTATGGGGAGAACATGAAACCTACTCGCAAACAAATCAAAAGGCAAGACTCGAACCTTCAACCCTGGAATAGCGAGACCACTATTAGCTTTCTTTCGTTCTTATTTCTTTTTTTATTTTATTTTATTTTGTTGTAAATTGATAGTCACTAGCGTAAAATCTTAACGACTAAGCTACACCTGCCTGGACGCCCGACCATTTCACGGGCTATGAAACAAGAGGAATAGGGGTCATCATCAGATCGTCACTCTGTAAGAGGAAAGGATGAGAGAGGAGAAACGTATCGGCAGGATGGTGTTATCCTGAAGAGTCAGAAAAGCTCGGTGTTTTCCAATCTGGGTACATGTGTGTGAATTCAATACTGCACACACACACACAGTGCTCATTCTTCTATATCGTGGGTCGCATGGCGTGTGTGCATGTGTTCATGTAGGTATATATACGTGTGTGCGTGTAATCTTTTTTTTATGGCCGCACACTGAGCCTGTGCATCTGTGCTGTAGACTGCACAGTGTGTATGCATATATATATATATATATGTGTGTGTGTGTGTGTGTGTGTCATTGAGGCAGCTGTCAGAAAGCACAGCTGTGGCGTTTCCTCTCGAGTGAGCAGCTCTATGATGGCCTGCAGTCACAACGACTCTCACACACGCACACATACACACATACACACACTGGTACACGACAGAAGTCAGCGAAGAGGAGAGAAGTAATACTTTTGCACCACTACTCTTTACTACACCTCATCACGCAACACACAGCTCCTTCCCCAATAAAACATTCCCCATTACACTCAGGGCGCCTACAGGATTCAGTGGACACACTCGCAGAGGCTCAGCATTTATTTGCGAGTGTCTCCGGATTTAAAAGAATAATAGAAATCAATCAATAAATAATAATAATAAATACTTATTATTATACTTCACATATAATACTGAGACATATGAAATGAGATATGGAGGAGCCTGAGCAAATGCGTGTAATGCAGACAGCTATGATTAAATGAGAGGGCGTAACACTGTTCAGGTACTGGTCACCTCTGAGCATCGCTAACACTTTGTCATCTCTCTTATCCTCAATTCAGTGTCTGCTTTAATATCTTGGCTACAGCAGTGTGGTAAAAGTCAGCCATAACCTTAAAACCACTGATAGGTGACGTGAATAACAACGATTAGCTCATTACTTAGGCACCTTTCAAGAGGTGGGAGATATTAGGCAGGACGTGAACAGGTGAAGTTGAAAAAGCGGGCGAGCGTAAGGACCTCAGTGACTTTGACAAGAGATGGCTAGGCGACTGGGTCAAAGCATCTCCATAACAGCAGGTGGTGTAGGATGCTCCAGGTTTGCAGAGGTAAGTACAAACCAAAAGTGGTCCAACTGGTGAAATGGAGACGGGTCATGGGCGCCCAAGGGTCATGGTGTAATGGGTTCCCTTTAGCTAAGGCTTACATATCTGGTCAGCATCCGATCCTACAAGAGAGCTACTACAGCACAGACTGATGAAAAAGTTCATTCTGGTGCTGAGAGAAAGGTGTCAGAACATACAGCACATTTGAGCGTAGCGGTTGTAGAAAAAGCTAATCAGGGTGGCCATGCTGACCCGTATCCTCCACCCATCACAAAGGGCATGTGAGCAGAAATGGACCATGGAGTAATGGAAGAAGGTGGCATGGTCTGATGAGTGGCCAGCTAGGAGTGTGTGTGTGGTGGTATTTACCTGGGATGGAAACCAGGACAGGATGATCATGGGAATAAGGCAAGCTGGTGGATACATTGTGATTAACACTCTGGACGTCTAATGTTCGGCCGTAAAAGCTTGCACCCTCATATTCTTGTGTAGTTACTTTGACGTGTACCACTTTCTTAAAGACTTTCCCAGACCGAGAACATCCCTTCATGTGGCATCTTGGCACACGGCAAACGTTGTTGTACGGGTTTGAGGAAGAGGCTTGGAGAATCGGTGGGCAAGTCCTATCCATTGATAACCCACCTTGCATCTTGCAGGCCTTCTGCATGTTGGTGCCAGCTTACCTTCAGAGATCTTGTGGAGTCAATGCCTTGACAGGTCAGAGCCATTTTGATGACACATGATATTAGCCAGTTATACACTTCAGCTCTAAGGTAAAAAGGTTAGTCCTCATTACGGATGTCCCAATTGCACCATGCTAATCTCTCCCTTGCTGCTAGCTGCTTAGCATCAGTGCCACTGCTTATCTGCGCATCTGTTTTAATGACTTAGCTAGCCTGAGGCGCATGTTAGGTCACTGATGTGAAAAAGCACACACGCTCTTCATACAGATTAGCTTCAATACGCTGGGAAAAAGAAGAAAAAGAACTTCTCTGACACTGGTGCACACACACACACACACACACACACACACATTCTTTTCTTTCTTGTTCACACAGAGTACACATCAGCGTGCGTGTTTCATTATTTTAGCCGCGTGCATGGCGTGGCGAGCTCAAACCATCAAGGCGGAAACATACAGCGGCTGTCAAAGCCGCTTTTGTGAAACACATACATGAAGTTAGAGAGAAAGAGAGAGAGCAAGCGAGTGAGGTTTTATTGAGCCGTGTTCTATTTACAGGCTAGCCGTTTCTAAAGCGCTCAAATGTTATATCACGGGCCAACACACACACACACACACACACACACACACACACACACACACACACACCCTCCTTTATGCACAAAGACTATTCTAATGGTAGATGTTAGACTACACTACACTAAAAACTTTCGATCCATGTTTTATCCAAGGATAGCGTGTGAATTTTCATGTACGGCTGGATCGGATGCTACACGAAGAAGCAATTCCACAGTGTTGCTAGCGTGAACGATTTTTTTCTTCCTGAACAAAATCGAACTAGTTTCTTTACAAGAGGAAGAAAAAAATCTGATTCTTTTCTGGATATTGGCATCGCTAGGTTCGTAGCATGAGCAGGTCTGAAAATTCATTAGCGTGAACTAATGCTAAACGTTGGTAAAAGCGATTAGCCTAGCAAATATTTAACACTATCCAGCTCGCTGAATTTCCTCATTTTGGTCACGGTATAGTCTTTATAGCACTTAATATGAAAACTTACCGAGCAACCACATGAAACACTCCATAAACTTAAAACCACTTAAAAGTGTTGGAAAATGTGCACATCGCATGGTTGAGTCTCACATTCAGCTCATCAAAAAAAAAAAAAAAAGCAGCATGAGCAATCCTTTCTACTTTTCATCTTGCATCAGCCAGTGATCCGAGCGCTTCGAAAGCTCGAACCGTCGGCTCTGCCAGAGCTCGTCAAGAGAAAATAATGTGCTAATCAATTTTGATCGGTTCCCCTGATTGGAGGCTTTCAGCGCTCAGGCTGTAGGTCAGGCCCCGAGGGAGCGCTCGTTTGTTCCCAGAGAAAGAACTTCACTCCTCCCTCCTCTTTAGTAAAGAACGAGGTGGACTCTTCCCTCAGCTTGACCCCTCATGCCACGGTTCGAATCAATGCGTAATAAATTGCAGAACGTGCATACTTGAAGGAAATCGTTTTTCCCGCCAAATCGTTTGTACTCATCGAGAGATGTTTTGCTCTGAGTTCGGCGGATAGAAGTGCTAATGAAATGCACTGAGCAGAAAAAAACACAATGTTTGGATTCGAATGGATCGCATATGCGGAAGCACTCGACAATTACCCATTAGACAATTGTCTGTCATTGCGAGAGGCCGTAAAAAGCTCATCTACACAATTACGCTAATGAAAGGGACGGACCAAGCAACGACACACACACACTCACACACTCTCCTGGGAATTCCTGCAATTTCCCACACACTAAAAGTAATACATGACTCAAACGCAAAACTCTAACGCTAACCTTTTCACGGGATATTATTCGAGTTGTGTTTCTCAGGATTGCGTTTAATTAGTGAAATGAGTGTAGATTTGGCACGAAATCCTGAAATACCTTCAGGACATTCGTGCAGAATAACTTGTCTGCATGCGATTCCTGTCTTGTCAAACGGATGTCCTTCTGGCCACAGAGGTGTCGGTCAGACCTGAAAACCCTTATTCGACGCTCTCTTCCTTCCTTAATCCTGCTGCACAAAAGATGAGCTGGCTTCTTGCCTCTTCATCCGTTGGCCTGAATTTACTCTCGCTGACTTCACCCCTAGTGGTGGCCGCCTCCTTTCAGCACAGCTGAATACAGCTTTAGTCACAAGCATAGAGAATAGAAGACAGGTCCATAACCTGACCCTGTCCACCTGTCTCTTTTATATTCTCTCTAGAGCCGGGTTTTCTTTAACCGAGGCTAAAATCGGACGGCCGGTTTGTCTCAGCGTCGGTCGGCGATGAATTCTGTCGGAGGAGAAACTAGATCGGGGTGGTTAGGCTGAAAGGAACGCAGGAGGAAGTAAAACGACAGCAAGAGTCCCTTTGAAACTTTCAATCATGAGAGTGGGTAATTCAATTAGAGTCCCGGCGAAGAAGAGGAAAAGAGACGGAGGCACAGAATGCTCCGTTACGACTCGCTGCCTTGGGTAATGGTGTTTTCTTTTTGCCCGGGAAATGAAAAATAATATCATTACACAGACACATGCGGACGGATGTGTCAACAGATCCGTCGATGGCGTGTTCAAGGGGAGGAAGATGAAATCCAGCCGTCGGATACGGAACACCGGGGAAAGATCGCGCCATGCATGCCCGTGTCAGGAGGTGTCGGATTTATGATTTCATGGAAAAGCAATGACGGTCAAAGGCCGTTCAGGTCAAACCGGGACTTTGTAATCAGAGAGTTAACACTACCTTTATTACTTTATGTAATCCTTTGCTACATTAATGGACGTATCCGATCGTTTCACTAGTGCTTGGATACCATCAAAGTGGAAAGTTCTCTCATGTCTGAAACGCTGGCCTCCCAGGAACTCCTTAATGGCCCGAAAATGTGGAAATCACTGGGAGCGAGGTCAGGGGATTAACAGGGGCAATAACTTCCAGCCGAGTTCCTGTAATGTGCAAGCAGTGTTGGTGAATGAACGTGTGTACAGTTCCTGTAGACAGATGTGTTTCTTCAGCAAGGCCTCCATTGGACTCCATTGGGCTCCATTGCGGTGCGCTCTAAACCACCTTTGCCGGATCATGATTCACAGGTGTACACCATTTTTTTTAAGACGCTTGCACCGTTCAAATAGTTTACAGCGGCTAAGTTTATCATCACCATCTACCACACACACACACTTTGTTTGGGAAATGTTAAAATGATTGTGTATTACTAAGTCAGCGGAACAAAGAGACAAGAATACAGATGGTTAGAGGTTTGTTTTTGGTCTTGCCCAGAGAATTAATACCTTCATCCCCCTTTTATCTTAGTAACACTCACACCTAAATGCTCGCACTGACTCTCATGGCAAGTGGCCCGTCTAATTAATTTACTGAGCTATTGAGCAGTGTGTGTGTGTGTGCGTCAAGAGAGAGAGAGATTAAATGCTTTCACACCTTTTGCCTTTCTTGGCGTCTTCATTTCCTTAACTCAGCTGTTTTTTCAGCTGAATGAGGAGGGGGTTGCCTAGGACACGCCTCTTTACAGTGAGGGATGCTCGGTAAAATAATCCTACATGAGGTAATAAGCAAACTGGGACTATATAATAACAGAATACTTAATATGTATCTTATATCTATATATCTATTTTAATTACTGTTTCCAATTTATGCTGTTTTTAGTAAATTGACATCCTGGATAATCAATAATGACTCGAAAATTCTCTTTAGTCATGATTTCAACTTGTCATCCCCTTCCATTGGGATTGTGTGTTTCAGTGCATGTGTGTGTGTGTGTGTGTGTATGTATGTGCGAGGCTTTTCCAGTTGGCTCTGCACCCTGTCCACCTGAGCTAGTGCATGCATCCTGCCAGCACTTGGATCGTGGATTAGCTATTCCAGGGAGGTAGATTCGCGGTACGGTGACACGGCAGCTGCTTTCTCGCTCTAGAACCAGGCAAAGTATATAAATTAATAAACAAACAACAAATCATTTGTGCCTGGGCCACGCGTCAGACATCTGTGGCGCAGACGGTCCGGCACGTGCTTTTAATAAGATACCAGCCCGGGCGACGGTCCTAGTGGGGACTAGCATACACATTTTTTAGTGTCTGTGAGTGTGTGAGTGTGAAAGAGAGAGAGTAAAAACAGTGTTCAGATGGGTGGCATGTAAACGACTTTTTTCTGTTATTTTTCCACTTAATCTCTATCTACAGTTAACGTGCACAGGATAAAAACTTATGGAGTGCATGTGGGGTTTGATTCAGCTCTTATGTAAGTCATAGAATCATTAATAATTCATTCCAGTTGCTTACAAAATATGCAGCTGCTTCTCTCTGAAAAAAGATTATTAAATAAATAAAAAGCCCGCTACATTAACACTTACTGAAGTAATTTAACAACTGCGCTAAGATTTTTTTCTTGCTTTTTCCCCCCCCGATACATACAGTAAGGGCCACCAAGAGGAACCGGGTGCGAAGGAAATCAACTCCTACTACAAGCAATGTATTACATACTGTATATTGTCCCGTTTCCCTCTTCCTGTGCATGCAATTCATGTAAATAATAGGATTACTCAAAGTTCTAGTCAACCTGCTGTACTAAGGGAATGCAGCTGCTGCTGTAATGTACTGTAGGCATTTCAATTGACGATCGAGACCGTGGTGAAAAACATCAGAGGAAAAGGCAGGCAGTCAAAAGTGATAAGCATTTCAACCCTCTTATGGCTGTCGAACTAGCATCATTTGTTTTGCTTTGGACATTCAATGCTGGCAGGTTTCATATTCTACGATGCAGATTGGCAGCTGAGTCAGCACAAAAGAAAGGCTGGAAAACGTAATGGGAAGCCGGTGGTGTACTGCGAAGAAGTCAGATATTTGAAAAGTGTAAAGGTTGAGATAGACACTTAAAGAAAGGTTGATAAGGTGTAGGGCCGGTCTATTAATATCACCCGTTGTGTATAGTACAGTATATGCATTGTGCAGGGTTTGTTAAAAATGATTATTTGTTTGGTTTTGAAATTAGAGGTAGGTTACATCTAGGGTGGCCAATATTACAAACCCTAGGATCATGTGCCAATTATAACAGTAGGGTAAATGAAAAATAGTCATAGTTGTCAGTAGTTATAAAGGATATATAAAAGGTACTAGCTTGGTATCACCTGTACTATATCATCTATTAGTATTAGAACTATTTTTATTAGCATTTTAATATCACTTCAAGCAATTTGACATCATAAAGCATCCTATTAACATATATATATATATTTCTTTTAATGCAAATAAACCTTAGTTTACAGTATAGTACAGTAAAGTAAACTGAAGTACAAAAGAGTAGACCTAGATATAGCATGGCATGGCAGAGTGTATGTATGAATTGCAATGTGGTATAGAGTATTGTGTTGCAGGTTAGTAAAGTATAGTGGAGCATGCAAAGGCCTGTCAAACATAGTATAGCATAGTAGAACAGAGTACAGCAGAGTAATGTGTGGTACAGTATAGTATAGTATAGTATAGTATTATAGTATAGTACAGTACAGTGTAGTATAGTATAGTATAATACAGTACAGTGTAGTATAGTATAGTATAGTATAGTATAGTATAGTATAGTATAGTATAGTATAGTACAGTGTAGTACAGTGTAGTATAGTATAGTACAGTATATCGGCAGAGTAGTGTTATATATTATAATAAATTAGAGTAGCTAGTGTACACTAGTGTATAGCTTTGTGTAGTGTAGAATAGTAAACAGAAAACAGCAGAGTAAAGTATAGTGTACTGTAGTATAGAATAGTAAAGTAGAGCAGAATAGAGAACAGGATAGTATAGTAAAGAATAGCATAGTGTAGTACAGTGAGGTATAGTATAATAAGGTATAATATGGTACAGTATAGTATAGTGTAGTATAGTACAGTACAAAACAGAGAACAGCAGATTAAAGGATATTATAGTATAGTACAATAGTGCAAAGTATAGGAGAGTATTGTGCCATGTAGTATGGTATAGTAAAGTATAGTAGAATAGAGAATAAAACAGTAAAGTATACAATAGTGTAATATTGTATAGTAGAGCAGAGTAAATGATAATGTAGTGTAGTATAGTATAATAGAACATTTTATTTACTCCAATGCTTATTGGAGTAAAGTATAGTGTAGCACAGTAGAGTAGTAGAGTACAGAGAAGTAAAGTATAGTCTACTGTGGTGTAGTATAGTATCATATATTATAGTACAGAAAAGTAGAGGAGGGTGTAGTGGTTGAGTGGTTAAGTAGAGTTGATCAGATCATAGTTTGGTATACTATACCATGCCATGCTATATGATCTGATTAACATTTGTAATAGTACATTGTTATAATAATAATAATTTCCCCCTGTTAACAGTTAGTTAGTCAGCTGAGGCTCTTCTAAAGAGGAATAACTGGAGACATAAATTGAAACGTTTACAGGATTTACAGGACTGTCCACCCCCTCTGTGGTTTATTTCACTCACAATTTGGTGACACAGTACCAGAAATAATTTAAAACTATTTTCACCCCTGTTAATTGCACTAAATGTCATTCACTAACTATTGGTCTCCGGCGTAATGCTAGTTCCGCTATTGACTGAAGGATCTGTGTTGGAAGAGCAAGATAACTGATTAAATAAGCAAACAAATAATGATCTGTTTATAAATAAATGGCAGTTATAGAACTATTGTATAAAAGTTATATCAAGCTTGAAGTCATGCTGTTGTACTGAATGTCAGCATGGCAGTATAATACCGTGTATTACAGTACAATATATAGTATAGTATAGTATAGTATAGTATAGTATAGTACAATATATAGTACAGTACAATATATAGTATAGTATAGTATAGTATAGTATAGTATAGTATAGTAAAGTACCACCAATATATATTATAGTATTGTATAGTATAGTACAGTACAATATATAGTATAGTATAGCACAGTGTTGTATAGTATAGTACAGTATATACTGTATTAGAATATAATATAGCATAATGCATACTTAAATGGTACAGTATAATATAGTATCGTATAGTATAGCATAGCATAGCATAGCATAGCATAGTAGAGTAAAGTAGAATGGAATAATATAGAGCTGAGCAGAGCAAAGGAGAGTAGATCAGGTCATGGCATGGTATGGTTTGCCACAACATAGTTCAGTGTAGTGTATTATAGTATTGTATTATATATTTTACTATATCAATAGTAGTATACAGTATAGAAATAACTAAAAGAGATTGGAATTGTACCGTTTACCATAGTTTAGTAGAGTGTAGTATTTTATATTGTTGTACATTATGACATCATATATCATTACCATTAGTATTTCCTATTCTTTATACTGTAAGTTTTGCTAGAATCTTGGAAAATTCTTCACAAAACCACGACCGTAATATTAGCATGTAGTTTTTTCCTCCTAATGCAAATCGACCGTGTTCGACGAATGCGGCTCAATCGACAACGAAGTGCTGAAACAATTAGATGACTGATATCTCCAGCCGCTATGGTGACAGAGCCTTATTTCATTAGGGCCTGATTGAAGTCAGATGTAATTACACTTAACAGTGCAGTCAGTCACTCTGTCTGACAGGAAGAGGCTGACCCCCCGCCGATAGGCACATGGACGTAAGAGAATGAAACACATCTGCATATGAATGCGTTTAGGTTCCAGGGTGATTTTACTTTGCCGTGCTATTACATGCCATCAGTATGTCGGAGAGGTGCTTTCAGCTCTGAATAAATACAGCTGAGGGTATTAATGTAATGGGCTCAGCGGTATTCTGGGCACAGAAAGCACCTGATATTTGGGAAATGAGTTTTGGGAGTCAGGCGTGATATACAGCAGGATGTTTATAGTGTAGAAATTTGCTGAGAAAATACTCTCTCTCGATTTTTTTTTCTCGATCGTATATGGATTAATCACTGGCAGGAAGAGAAAAATGCATGAAACAGAGACAATTTGAGAGAGAGAGAGAAAAAAAACAGATACGAAATAAAAAACAAAGGATAAAAAAATGAGAGTGGGAGCTTAGAACAGAGAGGCCACACAGCCATCCCTGTCGCTTGCTTGTTAAAAGATTCAGTAGCTGCATGGACATGTATAAGTAAAGCCATGGATTATTCAGGGGATGAAAATCCTTAGTTTGGGAAAAGCATATTCATTATATTTCATATTCCATTCCATGTTGTTGTTGGTCTTTCGGCTGCTCCCGGCCACAGCGGACCATCCAGTCCGCACATACAAGCTAGGCATTGGACAATAGTTTGGAAGGTCCCAGGTTCAAACCTTACAACTACCAAGTTGTCCCTGTCGGGCCCCTGAACCTCAACTGCTCAGATGTATAATAAGATAAAAATTGCTCTGAATAAGTGCATCCGGCAAATGTTGTAATGGTGGACTTTTTGAAAATATCATGTCTTATTTGTGTATTTTGTTAAACCTTAGTATGAAAATAGGAAATAGGATGGAAGGTGTGACAAAAAATGCTTTTAAAAGCAAGGCTAAGCTGAAGATGACCTACAATGTGCTGTATAACTTTACAAATGGTATATTTTTTCAAAGGTTTATGCTAAAAATCTTGTTTAATCATGTGATCAGTTCTAAAGCGTAATCCCAGAGCGATGCCGACCCAAGCGTTCGGCTTTAACAAAGCCAACCAAACAAGAATCATCTCCGAGGCCTAATGCTAGCATTACATCCAAGATTCGATCTCCCCCCATTTCTTGGCCAGGACACAGGGGACACTCCAATCACACCAATCCGACAGGTCATCTCGAGTGTGTCCCTCATGCCAAAGCATAGCTCATTTCTCTTCTTTCCAACCTGCAATTCATCCCTCTCTTATCTCTCGCTCCAGCCCAGAGAGAGGGGAACTCGGGCTGCCCTAGTGCTGGAAAGAAAAAAAAGAAGAAAAAAAAGCCGGATAAAGTTGACAGATCGACTCTCTCGGTAGCTGCCGAATCTTAGAAACAAGCCGGGATTAATACGGTAATCCTGAAATGAGAGCTTAGGTGAGCTGAGTGTTATGGGTATGTCAGTGTGGATTAGAGGGTCAGGTCTGTCTGACAGCTTCCAAACCACGGATCACAGCTTCAGCGGCACGTCAAGCCCCTGCCTCTGGGGATGTAATGATCTGATATGAATCAGACATCAATACAGGGAAATGTCAATAGACTCAAAGTTTCGGCTGGGGATCAGCTGGACACAACCCACACAGCAACATAAATCAAGGTTGATAAAATATACCGCACTTCACACAGAATTTAAATAATGTGGAAAAGGGATTTTTTTGGGAATTTCATATTAAAAACTGAATCTCATATATTCAAGATTTGTTAAATGTCACGAAGTATTTCAAGACTTTCTTTTTTTTTTTTTTTACGTTTGCCGCTTACAGCTTTGAACATTTTAAAAACCAGCACCTTAAAAGTATTAGAGAATTTCATTTCACGTTTAAGTAAATTACTATTTATATAGTATTAATAGAGAATCTCTCAGTCTAATTCAGTACGTGCCTGAGAAACTTGACAGTTGTCCAGGAGACGATCATCGACACCCTCCACAAGTGGGGGGTGGTGGTGGGGGAGTAAGCCTCAGTAGGTCATAGCAGAAAGAGCTGTTCATGGAAAATTGACTGGAATGAAAAGGTGTGGTAGGAAAAGGTACGCAAGCAACAGGGATATGGCAGCTTTAAGAATGTGGAGTGAGGCTGGAGTCAGCGCATCAAGAGCCACCATGCACATCCATCTTCAGTAAATAGGTTATAACTGTTGCATTCCTAGAAGCAAGCCACTCCTGAACCACAGACAACATCAGCAGTGTCTTACTTGGGCTAAGGAGAAAAACGAATTGGACTGTTGCTCAGTGGTCCAAAGTCCTTTCGTCAGATGGAAGTAAAATTTAAAATTAAGGTTCCAGAGTCTGGAGGAAGAATACAGTAGAGAGGGATGACATCCAAATTAGTTGAAATCCAATGTGAGGTTTCTACAGTCTGGGAATGATTTGGGGTGTTGATTCACTGTGTTTTGTCAATCCAAAGTCAACATACAGTAGCTGTCTACCAGGTCTCCTAGAGACTTTGAGAAAACTTTATGGACATGCCGTTTCCCCCTTTTCCAGCAGGACTTAGCTTAGCATTTGCCCATGGTGCCAAAACTACCACTAACTGGTTTGCTGTTCATGATACAGTATTACTGAGATTGCTTGGGAAGCCACTCACCTGACCTGATCCTCTTAGAGAACCTATGGCGTGTTGTCAAGAGGAAGATAAGAAACACCTGACCCAACAATACGGATGAGTTGAATGCTGCTATCAAAGCAACCTAGTCCTCTTATAATGCCTCAGCATTGTCTCAGGCTGATCGCCTCCATGCCGTGCTGCATTGATGCAGTAATTCATGCTAAAGGAGCCCCAGGCCAAGTATGGAGTGCAAGAATTAATATAGTATAATATATAGTTGGACATTTCTGTATTGATCGTATGCCTGCACTGTATATAGAATTGAAGTGATCCACTTGAAGTATCTAAATCTAATTAGTTAAAGAAGAGATATTTGTTGGCAGAAGTAGTCTACTCCAAAGCGGCAGAGGCTTTGCGTGATGAAATCGGCGAGGCCGAGTGAGCGTGACGCCCAGCTATTTAGGGGAAAAAAAACTTCAAAAGTGCTGTTTGTTTTGTCCGGGGTTTTAATTGCCCTCCATTAGAATCCAAATTATTTCAATTACGCGAGGATGTTAATCATGCAGAGAGTGCTGGCCAGAAGCGAGCCAGGGAACGAGAATGAGGAAAGACAGCCAGTATACTGTAAAAATGTGGAAAAGCATGCATCAGATATATATGATTCGAATGCAGCTCAACTTGCAATCGTTTGATTTTAAAGAGGCTTGTGGTCCAAATTAGGACGTCCGAATAACTTTCGTTCATTCCCTTTTTCCATTACAATCACGACACTTTTATTACGCACAACATGGACTGTCAGTCAGCTGTCTCTTTCATGCTGTCGTCTGTCCGTCTCTTGTGCATATACAAGCATGCATACTGTAGTCTGTCACCGTTCCCGATGACTGGCGCGTTCAAAAAATTAGGCCGACAACGTGACCTTGAAATGTTCGCCATCTCTGCAGGTTGTCTGTTAAACATGTCACACATGACTAATGCCAAGATCATGAGATAATGTTATCAGCGCGGCGCACCCTGTACCGCTGCTTTACTTTTAAATCAAAGTCAAAATGGCTGACGACGGCTGTATTAGCTGGACGACGTACTGTTCGGTCGTGGGCCGAGAAAGCGGCTGTGCCGAACCCCGGAATGCGATGAGCTCGGAGTGATTACTGCGGCCGTTTGGGAGTAAGGAAAAAAACATGCTTAATCGATGCTGCCATCTCTTTTGTTTGGCAAGCGCTATCCAGTCAGGCGTTGCAGTGGAGCGAGCACACACACACTGAGCCCTGTCTTAGTGTATCCCTGTGGGAGCTCAGTATTCAGGGCATCATTGATTACCCATTAAGGTGATCATTCCATTGGGAGGTAATTGATTTTGCAGCTCAAACAAAAAGGCAAACATGAACATTACGCACGCGGGATGACCCCAAGCGACCGATCTTAATTCTGGGATTCTGAAATTTCTGAACCGCTTACTGGGACGATTTCGGTAGTTTAGGGAAGCAGTTTTTCCATGATGGAGTCTGTCTGGTTTTCCTTTTAGAATCTGAATAGCCAGAAGTAAAACAATACCGTTTAGGGTTTTCAATAAACATTGAGTCGATTGAGTTGGAGAAGAATCCAGGAAGTGGCCGCGCTGATATACTGGTACTTATGTATAATAGTGCAATTATAAAAATTAAGTTATAAAGTTCTTCGTGCACGTTTGGCCAAATGTTTAAGAACAACTCGTCAAGAACAAGTTTGCGTGAATTTGGAGAGGCAATTTGGAGCCTGCATACATTACAAACCCATTTGCATGATTAATAGGATGTGCGACAGTGTCACAAACAGGTAGAGGTATAAATAATTAAAGTCGGGTGATGATCATGATAACACGCAGGTCTCTTTCTTCGGAGTCTAATTGCAAACGCGGAAAAAAAAAACCTGCCGAGCTGGATTAAACTGAGTCCTGTTCCGCATGAGCCGCGCGTCAGCGCTGACGGTAATTCGTTTCCGTCTGAAGCGAAGAGATGAGAAGGACAGCGGACATACTGTATATCGGCGCGTCTCTCTTGCCGCTTAGACTCAATACGTCTCCCCAAGGTTGAAGCCGGTGTTTACACACGGGTGAATTACTGCTGCTGCCGAAACGGAAGCGCTGACCTGGAAAACGGCCCGAGATAATACCGACCCTAACGCGCGGTTCTGCACATGCAAGTAATTATAGATGGTTTACAGAGCGATCGATGGTCATGCTCGGGTTTTGTTTTTCTTCTGCTTCGACTGTACTTTAGCTAGAAACAACTACAACATAACCATTTTTACCATCTAGTCTAGTGTGCAGGAACTTCAGGAGTTCATTCTATCCGAAGATGATTTAAGGACGTCGATGAAAAGAAAATCAAGATAATAACCCACTTCCAGTGTGAACTCCCTCAGATCATTTTCTTGTTATAATACCGTTGTCACAAGACGATGAATAAGTAAATGCCTCCACAAGTGACATCAATTAATCAAGTGAATTCTGGCTAAAAGAAGAAAAAAATAAAAATCGCTTTCAATCCACACGTGCGAAGTCGCACTAAATCTCTTTCCCTGACCACACCACCAAAGCCATTTATTTCCCATCCCTCCTGGTGATATTTTCAGTTAATATTTCATCTTTGCCATTTTTTTTTTATTTCTTCCTCGCCATCAAGAAATGCCATGAGCCATGATAAGGATTCCTGAACGTTTGCTCGTCTTTAACCGAATAGGATCGTATTTCTCAGAGCGCTTACCTACCTAAAGAAGAAAAAAAAAAGCTATTATCTCCAGTCCAGGATTAATTACTTTCTAAGAATAATTAACTTTTTTTTTTTGTTGCTGAGAGTCTTTTGATAATCCATCATTCGCTTGCTGGTGTTTACCGGCATTGCGGAGATGCTGATAAACCGCATTAGCAGGTTATGAAGACACTCAATAATCCTAAACGACAGCCTGCAATAATAATAATAATAATAATAATAATAATACACCGCTTGTGTTCGGGTCTTATAAAGAAGAAGGCACGTGGCTGTACCCATCACAGCGTTGTTAAATTCTTGGATTTGATTGATATAATTTCTTTTTTTTTTTTTTATTAAGCAGCTCTGACAATAGTTTATTATATTAAAGACAAAAATGGTTGCTATAGTAACACAAAGGATTTTTCCATCTGTTTTTTTGTTAGTTTGTTTCATTTTAAAATAATCATGTATATCATAAATAATAACTTCACATACTATAGGAGGGGCGTTCGAGTCAAACCGGGACTCGTGATGACATTTCTCATGCATTAAGATGTAAAACTGAGTCACGAGATTTTTATCTGCAGTAAAACATTTAAAAACGGTGCAAGCGTTTTAAAAAAGCCTGTACATCTGTGAATCACAATGCAAGCCTGATCCTTGAAAATCGCCGAATAACTTGCGGAAGAGAAGCATCTGTCTGTGAGAACTGTACGCACAATCGTTCACCAACACCACTTGCATATTACAGGAGTTATTGCCACATGCCCCATACAGTCCAAGCCATTTCCACATGTTTGGGTCATTAAGGGAGTTCCTGGGAGGCCGGTGTTTCAGACGTGAAGCAGGCAGTCTGATCATGGCTCCGGTACACTGAGAACACCAGGTTCCAAATGTATAAATGCCTAAGTATTCTGAAATTCTGTCGTTCCTCCAGGGTCCGTGTTCGATTCCCACCACCGGTTTGAGTACATGGAGTTTGCATGGTGGGTTTCCTCCAGGTACGCCGGTTTCCTCCCATAGTCCAAAGACATGCAGATTAGGCTAATTGGCGTTCCCAAATTGTTCATATGATGTGGGAGTGTGTGAGGGATTGGCACCCCATCCGAGGTGTGCCCCGCCTCATGCCCTAAGTTTCCTGGGCCTATAGGCTCCAGTCCCCCCAACCGGGACCCTGTACACAAGATAAAGTGGTATAGATGATGTATTTAAAATGATTTGCGCCCTATCAGCCTAAGCTCGTCCTGATCACTCTCCTAGAACAGCCTCCTTTATCATATTTTTATTCTGCATTACATAAAACAAACACCATTCATCAAGGTGGATGTCCGGCGTACAGTATGACGGAAGCTTCGAGAGAATCCTGAATCTCTCTTGAAAATCGTTACTCAATCATGGGGCGGTACAGTATTTATCCTCAGAGGATCATGTTCACCTCCTCTGTAATAACACGCACGAGTGACCTAATTATGCCCTCCTGT
The DNA here is from genome assembly GCA_030014365.1 of Clarias pachynema. Taxonomy (NCBI): domain Eukaryota; kingdom Metazoa; phylum Chordata; class Actinopteri; order Siluriformes; family Clariidae; genus Clarias; species Clarias pachynema. The sequence goes on along the minus strand of JAQMYL010000013.1, from coordinate 14,231,205 downwards.
CCTTGTTTCCACAACAAAAAAATAAAAAATCAAATAAAAATCCATTTCCCGTTCATGTTCTTGATTCGAGGATTATATATGTAAAACATGTTGATGTTCATCACGATCACGGAGCACTGCAAGGATAATTGCATTACCAACCTAACGAATTTCCGTCTCTGAGCGATAAACCGCGCAGGCGCTCGCGATATCCGACCGTATCTAGCATCAAATGCAAATCAGCCTGTAGTGTTAGCATAAAGCGGGTATTATCGCTCACTAGGAGACTAGGAGACGAGATTAGAGGAGAGGACTGCTGCTGCGATAGCTCATCATGTCCAGCTTAATAGGCAGGTCAATTTAATTTGACTTGTCTGATATTAAAGACCTGCTGTTGATAAAAAAACGGGGATACTTCATTAGCTAGTGCTGTGGGCTAAGCTGATGAGCAGATGGAGCTGGGGTGGAGTGTGTGTGTGTGTGGTGTGTGTGTGTGTGGTGGGGGGGGATCAAGCAATTCATCAACCATCTGAGGTTTGGGTGTAGGGCAAGGTGTTTAGCGCTGTAATGAGATACAGTATGATACGACTGTATATACAGAATACGGTGTAGCCTTGCTAACAATGTATACCATTTTCCGACGGATGGACGATTCTCATCCGTCATATCGGCCATCAGGATACGTGACCATCAATCACTGGCGCGGCTTTTGTTTTCTCGAAACGCCTACTATCCTGGTTCCATTACGCGCTTTCCGAATGGAAAGACTTACAACGTCATTAAATCTCCAGATCTCAATCGGTCACTAGGGCGAGATCTTCTATCGAACGCCGAACAGACATTAACAGGATGGCTGTGTTGACCTGGCCTCCACTTGATCTCTGGAAGAGGGTCAAGAGCAGTTAAAGACATTAGAGCCTAATAAATCTGTGTAATTTGCTGCAGTGCTCAGAGACATCAGCCACAGCTGCAGCAGCAGAAGACACTTAAGAGAGTGAGGTCTTTTATTAAGCATAGATTCAGTTCATCTAATTCACTCACTCACTCATCGTCTATACCGCGTTATCCTGTATACAGGGTCGCAGGGGGGTCTGCAGCCTATCCCAGGAGACACATACACACTCACGCATACACACACTACGGGGAATTTGGGAACGGCAATTAACCTGGTCTGGGCTGTGGGATGAAACCGTAGTACCCGGAGGAAACCCACCAAGCACAGGACAAACATCCATACAGACCCCGAGGTGGGAATCGAACCCGGACCCTGGTGGTGCAAGGCGACAGTGCTAACTACTAAGCCACCATGCCGTCCAGCTGATGTAATTGCTGGAATAAAATAATGTAACGGTAAATACGTTGTGGGTGGAGCTTCTAATCAGCCAGCTCCATTTCTTTTAGAGCTCTAGGATAAATCTTATACAACATAAATATTATCTAGTGCTAAATGAAGAGGGGAAAAAACAGTAAGAGTTAGTTTGCTAAATTCTTACCCTAAATGAATTAGCTATTCATTTTTTTTTTGTTTAAATATTGAGAATACTTTCCAGAATCCCATGAGCCTTTTAAACTTGGGTGTTGTAGCTCCAAGAACCTTTTAAACTTGGGTGTTGTAGCTCCAGGAACCGTTTGAGGTTGGGTGTTGTAGCTCCAAGAACCTTTGAGCTTGGGTGTTGTAGCTCCAAGAACCTTTTGAGCTTGGGTGTTGTAGCTCTAAGAACCTTTTAAACTTGGGTGTTGTAGCTCCAAGAACCGTTTGAGGTTGGGTGTTGTAGCTCTAGGAACCGTTTGAGGTTGGGTGTTGTAGCTCCA
>JAQMYL010000013.1:14145024-14160114 GCA_030014365.1 Clarias pachynema | reverse complement strand
AATGTTCTTTACCAAACACTGACATTCTCATCAAACAACCGATGTTCACCATCAAACACTGACTTCCTCCATCAAACTCCTTTGTTTTCTTATCAAACAATGATGTTCTCCATCAAACTCTGATGTTCTTCACCAATCACTGACGTTCCCATCAAACAAATGATGTTCTCCATCAAACTCTGACATTCTCCATCAAAACTCTGATGTCCACCACCAAATACTGACATTTTCCAGCAAACACTGACATTCTCATTAAACACTGATTTTTTTTTACACCAAACACTGACGTTCTTAACCCAAAAATGATGTTCTCCATCAAACAGTGATGTTCTCCATCAAATACTGACGTTTACCACTGCACACTGATGTTCTCCGTCAAACACTAATGTTCTCATCAAAAAGTGATGTCCGCAGCAAAGCCTTACATTCTTATTAAACCCTAATGTTATCCACTAAACACCCGACGTCCTCATAAAACACTGATGTTCTCCACCAACCCTTATGTTTTTATTAAACCCGACATACTTCGCCCAACATTGACATTCTCTTTAAACACTAATGTTCTCATCATATCCTGATGTTCTCCACCAAACTCTAATGTTTTCCACCAAACACTGACATTCTCCATCAAACACTGATATTCTATGTAAAACCCTGATCTTCTCCATCAAACACTGATGTTCTCCACCAAGCACTCTCATTCTCCACCAAAAAGTTATGTCCTCCATCAAATCTTGTTGTTCTTCATCAAACACTGATGTTCTCATCCTACCCTCACATTCTCCACACAACATGCAATGCCGTTAACCTGAAGGTTGTAGTACTTACAGTTCAGCTGAAAATCACAACACTTACAAGAGCATGTGTGCAAAAGTGTGTCTGCATATCTTACCTTTTTTATTTATTTCTTTTTTTAAAGATATTACTCTCTGAGAGCGTTGCCAACCTTGAAGAAATCAACACCTCTTCAGAAGTCGGCATTTCCTGACCTCATAACACTGCATCTGTCATTCTCTCGCTCACTTTCTTTTTCTCACACAGACACACACACACACATGTTTTGGAGATGTGTTGAGATGAAAAGTTGCAAATGAACGTTCATGACACTTCAATTTTAACCGGCTGACACCCTCATGAGCGTTTGGCCGTGTTAAGAAGACAAAACTTTGTTGCCATTTTATTTTTTCCAGCAGAGAAACTTTCAGATTGGAAATGAGTGGGAAATTATAATAGTGTGGGCTTATGAGGATGATGATGATGATGATGATGTTTGTATAATATCCCATGAAGCAGAGCAGCAGTATAGAAAGTTAAAGGGAACAAAAAAAAAGATGGTACGTTCAGTGTGTGGCGGTGTGTGAGCATCCAACCAGCTGATGATCCGGTGCTTGTGTCAGTATCACCCTGAATCACACCTCTCACAGACCACCTACGCTTAAAGAATCACACACACACGCAAACTGGCCTCGAGAGAACACACAGCGCGGTGAGGGTCACTTAACACTGTCGAGGAAAACTAGTGCGGTGATGGCGCATCAAGCAGACAGACTGTTATGCTGAGGTGAGAAAGTGAAAGCTGGAATTAAGAGCAGAACGTGGGAGATGGAGAAAGGACGGGTGTGTGAATGTGTATCCATCTGTCCATCACACGTTCACTAACGCACACTGTATCTGAGTGCTGGATATGGTCATAAATACTAGACGAGAGAAATGAAGAGAAGAGAAGAGAAGAGAAGAGAAGAGAAGAGAAGAGAAGAGAAGGAGTGGTACATGCAATGAGAAATGAGAGGAGAGAAAATGGAAGGAGAAATGAGACAAGAAGAGTAGAGGAGAGCTGATGATGAGACAAAGAAGACAAGAAGAGAAGACGACAGGAGAGACATGAAGGGAACAGAAGAGAGGAGAGAAAAGGCATGAAGAGGAGGAAAGAGTAGGGAAAAGATAAGAAATGAGACAAGGGGAGAGACGAGGCAAGGAGAATAAAGAGAGGAGAAAAGGGACAAAGAGATAATAGAGGAATGGAGAGCAGAAGAACAAGAGAAGAGGAGAAACAAGGATATAAGAGAAGAGGAGAAAAGAGGTGATGCGATTAAACTAAAGGAAGAAAAGAGACAAAGAAGAGGGAAAACGAAAAGAGGCATAAGAGCCAAGGAGAGAAGAGGAAAAACAAGACAATGAGACGGAAGGAAATGATGAAATGAGAGGAGAGCACAGACAAGAGGAGAGAAAAGACGAGAGGAGAAGAGAGATGAGGCAAAAGGAGAAAAGAGATGAGAAGAGGACAAAAAATGGAAAAGAGAAACAAAATAATGAAAAAGATCAGAGGAGAGACCAATAGAGTTGAGATACGAAGAGGAGAGGAAATGAGACAACAGGATGAGAGTGGAAATGAAGAGAGGAGAGGAAAGTAGATATGAGACAAGGAGTGAAAAAGGCAGGACGGAAAATAAGAGACATGAGATTAAAAATGCAATGCAAGGAGAGAGGAGAATTTGAAAGAGATTTGAACCATGGAGATGAGAGGAGAGGAGATATGAGACAAGAAGAAGAGAGGAGTGGAAATAAGAGAAGGTGAGGTATGCGACAAGGAGCGGAGAGAAGATATGAGACAATGAGAAGAGAGGATATGAGACAAAGACAGGAGACAAGTAGTAGAAGTAGTAGAAAGCAGGGGACACGAGAAACGAGGCAAGTAGAAAATGAAAAAAGAGAGACGAAGAAGAGAGGTGATATGACACAAGTAGAACATACAGTATGAGAGGAGAGACGAGACGAGAAGAAGGAAGTAAATGTTAGACAATGAGGACAGAGTGGAGGAGAGGAAAGATGAGACAAAGAAAGGAAAGGAGAAGAGATATGAGACAAGAAGAGCAAAGAAGATATGAGACAAAAAGAGGAGAGGAGATATGAGACAAAAAGAGGAGAGCAGATGAAATGAGAAACAAGGAGAAAAGTAAAAGAAGAGGAGAGAATAAGAGAGGAGATATAAGACAGAGACAAGGGAAGGCAGGAGAGAAAAGAAGAGGAGAGAAGAGCTTTCCTTATGACACATGGAGTATGGAGATGAATGAGCCAATGGGAAAAGTGTGTGTGTGTGCGCGTGAGTGTAACGGTTCAGTCCAGGTCACCTGTCTCTCCCTCTGTCTATTACTGTAATTACACTAGTCCATCATTTGTAAATCCAATCATCAGCTAATATCTGGGGCTAGTAAAGCCTAAATGAAATGTTTACTCTAATCGATGCTGTATTGACAGCCATATTACAAAACGCCTATGATTAATTAGCGTGCCAAAGTGCCACTGGCTTTATTGGCCTTTGGGCGTTCTATAACAGTGACACAAACTGACAGAGAAAGAAAAAAAGATGGAATAAAGAAAGTATGCAAAGCATCCCATACAGACATGTTTAGCTAAGCATCATATGTGTATGTCGAGTATTAGCTCATAACCTCACTAGCCTTACCGTTGACTGTGATTGATCCGAATTCATAACCATCATCAATTGATTTGTCAACACGCCCGCAACCTTTTTTTTTTTTTCTTTTTCAGAAATGCCAAGGCTGCAAATAGAGCTCATTAGCAAAGACGAATCTGCAAACTGTCAGAAATCAATTTCCATTACGGAGACCTCAGTTTTACGGCTTTTGCTACGCAGGGGGGGGGGAGTGGGGGGGGGTAAGGAGACCGTTAAAACCCCGTAGCGTGGTGGAAAGAAAGCAGGAAAAAAGTGACGGAGAAGGAAATGGGAACGTGAGGGATTGACAAATCTGCGCTGTCATCGTTATCACCCTCAAGACTGACTTCATTTATACTTACAGGATGGGTTTATGACCTTGATTAGAAATTGTAAAAAGTCCATCCCCGGGAAAGGTCATGCTTAAGTGCCCCTTTATAAACAATTCATAATGTTCATGTGACAGGATCATAAAGCATCCATACCGCCTAAGTAATATGTCCAGTAAGGAGGCATCAACAAATATATTACGCCGCTCTCTGTGGTGGTTTCGAGCCAACAGATATCTAGACAGACAGACATACGGAGATATAGATCCACTATATAGACGAAAGTATTCGGCCAAACCTGTTAATTATTCCCATTGAAGGGCAATCTTATTACTTCAGCACTCAGTACCAAGACCAAGTATCATTGGACAATGTGATGCGTCCAACAGTTTTGTGGGAGGCCCTTTTCTATTCCAACATGACTGTGCCCCAGTGCACAAAGCAAGGACTATAAAGACACGGTTTGATGTGGAAGAACTCGACCGGCCCTAACACAAAGCCCTGACCTCAACCCCATCGAGCACCTTTGGTATGAACTGGAACCGAGATTGTGAGCTGGGCCTTTTTGGCCAACATCAGTGCCTCCTGACCTCATAAATGCTCTACAGAACGAATGGGCAGGAATTCCCACAGATCTTGTGGATAGACTTTCACGAAAAGTGGAAGCTACTGTAGTTTAGCTGCAAAATGGGGACCGACTCCATATTGAAGTATATCTATTTGGATATAATGCCCATTCACGTACAGTATGATATGGAGAGAGTCATCTTTCTGATTGGTCGCGACTGTATTTCTTAAGATTTCACGTTTCATAAGCTTCGAGATTAATTACGCAAAGCTAGTCATTCTTTCCGCTAATCCTCCCCTCTGTCTTCTTTTTCCTGAGCGTGTGTGAGCCGGTGTGATGGATCTTTTGTACTTCTCATTAGGGCCTAAGCGCTCTAGTCATATGAGGAATTAACAAGTGTGATGTGAATGAAATGTAACCTTAATAACACAGCCGTTCTAATTTACACGAGTGGATTATGTTAATATGGTCATAATTCACAAACTCCGCCGACTCGCTAAAGCGCTTATTCTCCACGCTGCAATTAAATCGCCTTACGCGGTGACAAGCGCGCTGTAATGATACGTGGTCCCAGTGTGCCTTCAATTAAGGTGAAGCTTTTAATGTAACGGCTGCAGGACAAAACGGGGACATGGGACGGAGATCAGCGCTCTTGTAGACAGGAGATGCGAAACGAAAAAGCGTGCTGTGGTTTGGAGCAGGCTGCTTGTTTTCCACAGGGTCCTTGAGCCACTTGAATTTTTCACTTCTGCTCGAGTTGCCAAAACATCATGGCCAAGTCATTAAAAGCTATAAAACGCTGATCGCTGACAAGAAAACCTCTCCAGAGAGCGGGGAATCAATACGCGAGCTGTTTTTCTTTAAATCATTACCTATTATGCTGTTTAGTCTCATTTAGTTTGGTGCAGTTAATGTTCCACGTAGCTCACTGTATTGTTTCCTTTGTTGACGCCTTCGCTTTAATCCTTCAGGTACAGTACTGTAGGTACACCTTGATGAAGCAGTCGTTACGCAGTGGAAACTTTCTAATTAGCCGATCACGGCCGCTGTGATTTGTTAGTGTACCTACTGACGTCGCACATTCCAAAATATCACCACAAAAGGTCAGACTAAAAGTAGACAAAAACAATTACTACTGCAGGTATACAGTAGTCTTAACGGGGACATATTATGTTAAATTCCTTTTTGTTTTTTTCAGTTGTACACATTCAAATGGGTCTCCAGTTTGAGAGTACAAACAAAAAGTTTGGAAACTGAGGGAAAACCTAATTGGCCAAGGCTTAAACAAGCCAATTAGATTTCCCCTATTGTGACCTCATAGAAGAGAATCCCCTCTTCAGTTGAGCTTGTTGCTTAACTTTGCTGTTTGTCTGGTGGGCGTCATTTAGCATAGACACTGAAATGGCACATCTGGACGAGGAGTAAATGTATGATTAAAGAAGTTCTTAAAAAAGTATTTCAGGTGGAGTATTAACAGACACACTTTAAGACCTTTGTGAAATAAATAGTAAAATACAGAACCTTTAAAGTCTGATGGATTTTCTTGAAATCTTTTTGGTTTGATCAGACTGCTGTACGCTATAAAGAGCTTACAAAGCATGGTTGAATTGTATCAGGTGTATCCAGGAAAGTCGTATTAGGAAATAACCAAATTATTATAGTACATTACAGTAGGAACACCTTGAAGTGGAGAAAGTGAGGTTCCTCAGTGACACTGTGAGGAACCCTTCCAAAAATACTGATGAACAAGATGAAGACTTATCAACAACAATATTACTGGAATATCGGGTAATATCATGTTATTCCCTACATGTGACAACAGTCTCTAGTAATCCCCATGTCTGGACAGTGAGGTAGGATGGCTAGATGAGTTCCCACCTCACCTACATTTTGTCTACATAATACACAATCAAGCCCATGCGGCCAAATGTGGTACGGTCTAAAAGATCAAGTACATTTTTAGCTATAGTCTAACATATAAAACATTTGCTTGGATTCAAATGTAACAAACACAGTTTTCAGCAGCGAAGCATGGTGGTGGCAGCATTACACACAAGCTTAAAAACTCTCATTTTCAATTCATGTTACAGTTCTCAAGGTGTTGATTGCTATCACTCTTGTAGTTGTAATGCATTTTCTGGATTATGATAAAAGATTCAAAGTGCTGACCCGTTTGTTTTATATCATCCCGATTTATTCATCTTTAATTAACTTAGTCTGAGTCTGGAACTGCGTCGTACTGGGAGTAAGACAGGAATACACCATGAATTGAATGCCTTTTGCAGAGTAGAGTCCCACATGTTCCCACAGCTATTTACACCAAGTAGCATGTTTCAAGCATGTTCGGGAGGTGAAAGAACCTGTAGGAAACCCAAACTCAAGTTCTGGATCAAATTGGGTACCCTGAAGCTTTTGAAGCAGGAAACCTAGCTTATGTTCCAATGTGTCTCCGGTGATAAAAGGGCATGCTTACCTAACACACTTGTGTCTTGTTTACTATATAACCAGCTCTCATTAACAGCAAAACAAGATAAACACCATTTTTCGAATTTTCATTCGCAAAAAATTTTGTCTATAACAAAAGAGTTTTGCAGCATTTGGGAGCCATAATGAATGTCAGTATTTATGAATGTAATAATTCAGAGAGAAAATTAAGCAGAGACATAAGTCTACAACCATCTTTGATTTTGTTATATTTTTATATATTTAAAAAAATGAAAAAAACTAACAAATTAATTAACTGATTAATAAATAACCTCAACCAACACTATGATGTGACACTAAATTGCATACTTCCATAGCAACAAATGCAACCGCAGGCTAATTTATCCATTGGGGTGAATGTATCCGGGTGAGGTGGATTTATAGCATTTTGCAAAAAATTATCCAAAATTTACTCTGATATAACCAAAAATATCTTTAATGCTAAATTTTGTAATTTGCGCTTTCTAACACCCTTGTGACTTACAGAAGCTTCTAATACTTTCTTCTTCTGATAGATCTTGTTTTTCCCAAAACTGCTGAAAAAATGAAGACGTCTCATTTTGCAGTCACACCGTTCACATATTATAATCGAGAGCTCAGATCTGACTAAATTCCATATACTAGCAGATTCTCCACAGGGTTCGTCCCTCCTACAATTAGCCTGCAACCAGTAACGTCTTTAAAAGGCTACTGCACTACTTCCAACAAGTGTGAGTTGGTACGTGACTCATCTTCTTAAACATTCTACAGTACTCGCTTTTGCTCTTTCTCAGTCTCGCTCGGAGATTTTAATAATCTTCGGCTGTCCCAAGTGCGAACGCAGTGGGATCCACGGGGTTAGGTTTTGTCGATAGACATTTCTGCCACTCCGGACCAATTACACCCACTGCTGCTATTCCGGACTACAGCACTTCAGCTTTTCAAAGTTGGACTCGAGCTTTTTTTTTTCACCTTTTCTCTACCTCTCTGTATCTTGTAATTCTCTTTTTCATCGCCTGCTCTCACAGCTTCCCTGTCCACCGTACACCACTTAATGCTTATGCAAAAAAAAAAAAAAAAACACACAACGTTCAGCGCTGAGTCGAGCTGATTACAAAAAAGAAAAAGTTGCATAATGGCACTGGGGACTCGAAAGACAAATTTACTGCGCTGCTCATTTTAATTGCACTGAAAACATCACTATGAATGATGACAGTCTCCTCTGAGAGTTCATTACACCGTAGCTTGTTTTTCTTTCTTTCTCTTTTTTTCTTTTTTCTTAACTCAGTTTCTCTTAGCGGTGCATCCCGGATGGCTCTGAACACACAAGCCGAAGTGAATGACAATTCATAGTCATTCGAATAGCGCTTCAACCTCGTGGCCTTGAAATGAAAGATCTATTTTCGCTTTACATCCTTGTTAAATGTTAATCGTCTCCCAACGAAGCGAAACAATTTATTACTACTAAATCAGAACAACATCTCTAATCAAGCTCCATCTCGTTTACGCAAACAGATGTGCTGAAGGAACCTGTTCGTTTCATTTGCTGTTAAAGACAAAAGAGAGAGAGAGAGAGAGAGAGAGAGAGAGAGAGAGAGAATCTAAACTTTTATCGGAGGAATGTATCCTGGTTGTGTAGTTAAACTGAATCGCAGAGGTGCTGTAAGAGATCCCAAAAGTCCCTGGGGTCCAATTTCTTGCATGTTTTAATCTATAGCAACTTTCAGCAAACAATACTAACTATTTATCCAGATGCACATCTGCTACTCTGTTTTGTAGCTATTACTGACATGAGTTAAGAGATGTATATTACATTAAATTGCTCAACTGTCTATATTTAAACCATCGGTAATGAAAAAAAAAAAACTTCCAATGTATGTTCTTGTGTACATTACATTGTGTACAAGTCTCACCAAGTTAATCAAAGTCTTTTTTCCCAACTCAATTTAGCCTCAGCCTGAAACTTATATGCAGTAATTAAAAAGTTTGTCTCTGACAAAACTAGTGATACTGCCATGGATTATTTCGAATAAATGCACCTTTTAATGCGCTTTTGTAAAAAAAAAAAAAAAAGCAAGTGCACTTTCAAAACGTTTACATGAACGCCAATGAGAGCACTGCATGTTTACCACTGGACCACTAGGTGGCATGCTAGTAATTGTCAGTACGTAACAGTGAGCACCACTAACACCATATTACAGTCGAGTAATTTTGGAGGAAAGATGCACCTGACAGTGACGTTTATCAAAGAACACTAACTTATCGTCTATACTGTTTTCTCATGGATACAGTATCCCGGGAGACCTAGGTCACTAGGTGGGGTACACACACTAATTTGGGAAGCCAAATCTGCATGTCTTTGGACTGTGGGAGGAAACCTGAGCACCCGGAGGAAACCCACCGAACACTGAAAGAACATGCGAACTCCATGCACATAGACCCGAGGCGGGAATCAAACCCGGAACCTGGAGGTGCGTGGGAAGCTGTTGTGTCCATCCTGATCTCCGATCAGAATTCTAAACCCTGTTATAAACTTCAGGGAGCATTGTGTTAGAAATGACGCAGTGATGAGAATGGGGTTGCAGGGTATCATGTCGGATTTCGGTTATATATTTAGTCCACCCACTCCCTGGGCTAAAAGTAACGTGAGGAAGAAACATAACCCCAAAATAAAATGCACGGGGTTAGAAATATATAGAAATCTATTAATAACCGCATCGCCAGACGCTGGGTATCTCCAGTGGTGCTGCTCTATCAGCAATTTTTTATTATTTTTTTGGTTCAGTGGATATTTTAAGTCATGCAGCTAACCAGAGTTCAGGTCGGGTGATTTATTTCTTCTGTCAAGAACATTCCACTGTTTTTCGCCTCTTTGCTCCTTCCCTTCCTGCTGTATGTTTCAGGTCATCATCCTGCTCTAAGGGGAAGTGTCATCAAGCAAGCTTGGAGGGATTCCCGGCATGGTTTGAACTTTTGTACTGTTTTGTTCTTGTGCTGCTGCTGCTTCTGCTGCTGACATCCCATCATCACTAATCCATCCAAAGCACCTCGCACCAAGAATTAGCGAGTTATAACCATTCTGTTCTTGCAGCTTTCCACCTGCCATGCTGCTTTTCATCCCGGCAAGCCTGACTTCAAGCTTTCCCCAGAGGCTCGCTGAGTGCTTCGGATGAAAAAACACTCTCGAAACACTTTTAAAAGACGGTGATGTAAACTTTTTTCTGATCCGGTAACTCTGTGTTGATCTGACAAGCTTATCGCGTCACGCAAGTTAGTTTGGAAAAACAGTTGATATAGTACATGGAGGTGCAGGCAGCCAATTCGGATCGCAAGTTTCCAGTTTCAGATCATGAAAGGTATCCGAGAATGCACATGCTTGTCTTATGACCGTGGCACTAGATTGAGATCTAATATTAGTATTTGGGAATCTGATGGTGTTCGCAAATCTTTCACCTTTTTCTTGTTTGATCGCTTGCATTATTGCCGGTTTTTCTCAAACACGGATAGAAAAGATGTGGACGGTGCAAACGCATAGCCTTTACTGCAATTTACTGGTATTCCCCTTTGACGATATGGTATTCCGTCTCTCGTCTAATGATGGTGTTGATCTCATCCTCAACCTTTAACTAAAAGGCAAACCATCTGTCAGGTAAACCATCTGTTTGAAGGATCTGCCACTCCAAATATAATACTTTTTTACGCTATGATGTCATCGGCATAACTCACTCACTCATCGTCTATACTGCTTTATCCTGTAGCTCAGTGGTTAAAGCATTGGACTACGGTCCGGAAGGTCCCCCCACTCATAAAGTTACCCCTGTTGGGTTCTTGAGCCAGGCCCTTAACCCTCAACTGATGAGATAAAATCTAGATAAGGGAGTCTGCCAAATGCTGAAATGTAAATGTATCTAGGTTAATGAGGGGCCTGGAGCCTATCCCAGGAGACTTAGGGTACGAAGCGAGGTAAACCCTGGACGAGGTGCCAAACCATCACAGCTTGTCAGTTGGTTGTTCACACACTACAAGCGTATTTGGGAACGCCAATTAGCCTAATCTGCATGTCTTTGCATTGTGGGAGAAAACCTTACCTACCAAGCAAATCAAACCTGCACCAAGGCGGTGCAAGGTCACAGTCTCAATCACTGAACCACTGTGCCGCCCACACTATGATACATATCATGCAGTAGTGGTCCTAGCAATGTGTTATGGGTCATCACATCTTATTCCCTATCATCACACTCCCTGAAAGTGTCTGCAAGCTTTAAACAAGACAGCGTTCGCTTCCCCCAAAGCCCCTGCACCCTTGGCAGAAATTCCGAATCCATTTTCCAAACTATTTACCTTCTTCCCCAGAAACGCGCAAGCGTTCCCGATCTGCATTTTTTAGCATATTGTAATGTGACCTTTCTGTCGCTGGTACTGATGAAAGGTTTGTGTCTGTGTTTGTGTCAGCGCAGCTTATATTAATTCCGATTTTGAAGGGCCTTCCGAACACGAATCTGCCCTGTGCCGGTGTGATTTCACCGACAGCTGGGGTTAGGATTTACCATCGCATGAATAGACCTTTTTTTCGGTCATGCTACTAACGGGATTAAGTGCACGCTTGGCTTTTAAATGTTTGTTTTTTTTTTGCTCGTTATTCCTGATAGCACTAAGTAAAAACGTCTGCGCCGTGACTCCAGTGAATTAGAGTTGTATCATACGGACAAAAGGACAAAAAAAAACAGAAGTAATGCTGACATTTGCTGAGGTATCATGATCCTATAATCTTGCGTTTGATGTTTTTTTTTTTTTGTCGTGTACTGAATTGTGTGAGTATGAATGAGATCGGGATTGTTCTGTACAGGCTTATCTGTGAGTCTTCAGGTAGCGGAGGCATTTTAGTGGGACGGAATAAGCCGCTTTATATGCCGCACAAATGGAATCTGCTTCTCTGATGGCCTTTACCTGGGACTATTAACATCTTACAAATATATATTGCTGAAAAATATTATTTTTTCTCTTTAGAAAGTGGTGTAAAGCTCACATATTCCCTCGCTTTGGATGAGCGAACGATGCTGTTAATCTGTCTCTTTCTCTATTTCAAGTTATCCTTCCTTAAAGCTGTCTGTCTCCCTCCCTCCCTACCTCTCTTTCTCTTTCTCTCTCTCTCCCTTTTCTCAGCCAGCAGCATTTCTGACTAACTGCATGCATAATGAACCAATTGTCATTCGTGCTGCGGGCGTTTCTTCTGTCAAAATCAGCCCGTCCCAATATCGGCCACTGGACGACTGGAAGTTTTGCTTATTTCGGATTACAGAGAACGCTGGTTTAGACGCGGGTTCGAGGCAGAGATTTCTCATAACTCATATCCAACAAATATGTCTTATTAATAATGAGAAGAAAAAGAAGAAGATCAAGCTGATCGCGTTCTCCATCCTGTTCTTCTTCCCTGTGGATCAAAAGCGACTCGATCGGAGCGGTGTCAATCTGTCCTTAACGGTGACCCCGCAAGCTTATATCCTGATGCGGGAACGAAAACAGAACGCATGGCAGCGATCGGTCCCCGCTCGCTCATCCGGAGCCTGAGTGGCAGTAATGAGCCGAATGTGAGTGTAACCTTGGATCATAGCGGGAGCGTCATTAATAAATAAAGAGTGTGCGACTGACTGTGTGTGTGTGTGAGTAACTTTGCACGTTTGAGAAAAGAGAATGAACTTCAGTCTGAACCAAAAAGCTCCCCTACAGAGTCCTGGCATTCAACCTAACCCAACCACCCACACACATACTAACACACAACGTTTTCTCTCTCTCTCCCTCTTTTTCTCTTTCTCTCTTCCTAAATGTCCATCTGTTATCTTCCCTTGGGGTCATATTATTCCCTCCATCCAGGGGGCTCTCTCTTTTTCTCTCTCTCATCCCTTTCTCCGACTCCCGAGCCAAAGCAGCATCCTCTCACAGATGCTTGGCGGCGCCCTCCTTGGCCTCGGCCCCGTCATTTCCAGCTCCAACTCGACATCGCGCTCTCTTCCTTGCCTGCTGTCTGTAACCGGCCTCCATTTTGTGCGGCCGAAAGCTGGCTGTGCGGCTCCGCTGCTCCCCGGCAGTAATGGTGGCAGATGCGGATAGAGATCCCGGATATCGTGAAAGTTAGAGGAATAATCTATCTTACGGTAATATAAGAAAAAAAAATGTCTAAAAATCAGAAGATGCTTCTTCCCTTATTTCGATTGTAACCGGCTATTGCATCACAGATGGCTAATTAAAACAGAACGCACTGGTTCGGATCGCGTGTTTGACGGTAAATGATGCATAATGGATCTGTAAAGGATGAGCGAGTCAAAAAACGACTGATCGGGAAATATTAAGACAAGAAGAAGAAGGAGCGAAGAAAAGATTCATTTGTTTTTTTTTTTCCTGCAGGAGTGTATAATATGAGGGGCATACTAACTTTTAATTGCGAATCTCTCCAGCCAAAATCTCCCTCTCTGTCTAAGAGAGAGAGAAAACGATCGTCTTTCAGGAAACTGGGCCACTTGACTCTCATTTGAATAAAATCCAAATTTGCAGCACACACGGTAGAATTCGCGGTAGAATACAGAAATAGAAAGGGGTTGAGTGAGTGTTCAGGAGGCCTGTTTGGGGATTTGTGCAGAACGGTGTAGGTAAACACACACACACACACACGTATACACCTCGTACCCGGCACCTTGACTGGCCTCAGCCAATACTGACTATTGCATCTCCAGGGTCCGGGTTCGATTCCTGTCTCGGGTCTCTCCGTGCTTGGTGGGTTTCCTCCGAGTCCTTTGGTTTTCTCCGACAGTCCAAAGACTAGGTTAGGTTAATCAGTGTTCCCAAATGGCCTGTAGTGTGTGAAAGTGTGTGCACCCCGTTCAGGATGTACCCCGCCTCGTGCCCTATGTCTCCTGGCCCACCCGCAACCCTGTAGTGTGTGTGTAAATCTGTGCACATGACTCCATGTTGTCCTACCTGTCCTGTTGCTCTTGGTCACATCTGTAAGCAGGACAGAAAAAAGATTGAGGAGGGAAGAAAAGGAAGAAATGAGAGAGAAAGAGAGAAGGTGGGGGGAGAAAAAAAAAAAAGAAACATCAGCACTTTGCCACTGAGTGTACAGTAGCGTGGTGAAGAATGGCAGTAGTAGTGGTGTTAAGAATAGTCTCTGTCTCAGGCATACACTCATTTATTATACACTTGACATGAAGGAGCATGTGACTATGCCTCCAGGACCCAAAGTTTGCGCACGTTACATTTATAATTGTCAGCGTTCGCTACAACGTGTGAGTGTGTGTGTCTGTGTGAAGAGAGAAAGAGAGATTCTCAGAAGCTACTTTCAGCCCACATGCACCTCACTGAGGTCATTTTGCTCAAAGATCTTCAAACACACACTCTTACACGCGCACACACACACACACACACACACACAATGTGAAATATGAGTCTTTCCAAGTGCTTTTTTCTTCTCAAAACCAGTAATGGTTACAGAGAGACAGCGAGTAAGAGAATCAGACCGGCCTATTTGCCATATCCTCCAATTCTCTCCTCCACACTGACATTCATTTCAGAGTAAATTTATGAAGCTCCCATTTTCTCTCTCTCTCTCTCTCTCTCTCTCTCCTGAAACTCCTACAGTCCCGTTCCCACACTCCTCCGCTGCATCCAGGGACATTCTGTATCTCAAACACCGGGCTGTCTCTCTCTCTCTCTCTCTCTCTGAAAAGTCTGTGCTAACATCATGGAGCGAGAGAAAAGCCTGAGAAAAAGAGGTCATGATGAAGCAATCAGAGACGAGGAAAGAAGCGAAAGAGTTCTGATAGATAAGAAATATGTTGATATATACAGTAAATATTTGTGGTCCATAAATATTGGAACAAAAGCTAAGAATTTTTTGGGGCATTGTGTGTACACCACCACATTGAATTTGGAATAGTTAACACATTGGACTATGGTCCAGAAGGTCCCAGGTTTGAGCTCCACCACCATCAAGTTGTCCCTGTTGGGCCCTTGAGCCAGGCCCTTAACCCCTAACTGCTCAGATGTATCTTCATCGCTTTTGCCCTTTGGCTGTTCTCTTTTATGGGTCACAACAGCCAATCATCTGAGTCCATCCAATCCTATCCTCCGCATCCTCTTCTTTCACACCAACTAACTTCATGTCCTCTCTCACCGCATCCACAAACCTCCTCCTTGGTCTTGCTCTAGACCTCCTGTCTGTCCACAATATCCTTCTACCAATATGCTCGCCATCATAATAAGGGCGTCTGCCAAATGCTGAA
>JAQMYL010000013.1:14088090-14098822 GCA_030014365.1 Clarias pachynema | reverse complement strand
AAAAAGAAAAAAAAAAAACCTCTATATATATATATATATATATATATATATATATATATATATTTATAAGTAATTAATTGATTGATTAATTAAGCACACTTATTTCTATAAGATGGCGTATGTTGGATGGAGCGTGGTCATTAAATTCCTGCCATTACAGTAATTAGTGTAGTGCAGCGAGCGTGAAAATAAATAATTAAACAAATAAATAAATAAAAAAGAAATGAATTAAAAGAAATAAATCATCTAAAAAAAAAAAAAACAGGTTGTAAGCATTACATCATTACATCATTTGTATTTATCTCTTTAAGAAGAACGAGAGCCAGATGATGGTGTCATTATCCTGAACTGCTGAGAGAGAGAGAGAGAGAGAGAGAGAGAGAGAGCGCGAGAGAGAGCGTGCGAGAGAGAGAGAGAGGACACCACACATTCACACACTCATTCACACCATCTACCAGCATGGGTTTTAGGAGGATGGACGCTCTAGATAGATAAACTAGATAGCTTTGGACACATCAGCACAGTTACTAACACAAGAATCATCCGACAAATACTGCTGTGTGTGTGTGTGTGTGTGTGTGTGTGTGTGTTCACTCGCACCGATATTTCACATAGCAGATGGGCTACTGTGTGTTCCAACTTTATGTAAATGATTTTCATCTCTCAAAAGCAGCGGAAAGCGCCGAGGTCGAAAAAGTTGCAGTGCGCCTCGAACCCGGCCACTACAGTATAACGCTTCGGAACGTTTCGCTCTCTGCCTTAATGAGAGAGAAGAGAGGAGAGGAAGCTGTAAAAGAAAAGTAAAGCATGTAAGACCTAGAATGGCTCTCCTAGAAATCCGAAAAATAAAAAATTGCACAATATAGTGCTTTAGAGTTTAAAAGGACGGAAAGAACAGTGACTGGAGGTTGAAGAAAAGGACACTCTACAGTGCGTCTGCACTCACAACCGAAATGAGTCCGTGTGATTGAATTAAAGGTGCGATAGGTTTTAGTAGGTCGTTAATTACGTCTCGAAGGCTTAAATAATTTGGAGTTGAATCAGATTAAAGTGATTTTTTTTACTCTTTTAATTACACTACCGACAGCACGATGGCTTAGTGGTTAGCGCTGTAGCCTCCTGGCTTAGTGGTTCGCACTTTAGCCTGCACCTCCATTGTCCGGATTCGATTCCCGTCTTGGGGTGTGTGTGTGTGTGTGTATGGAGTTTGAATGTTCTCCCTCTCTGTGCTTGGTGGGTTTCCTCCATGTACTCTGGTTTCCTCCAACTGTCCAAAGACAAGCAGATTAGACTAATTGCCGTTCCCAAATTGACCACAGTGTGTGGATGAGCGTGTGCACTGCGATGGATTGGCACCTCGTCCAGGGTGTACCCCACCTTCCCAGTCCCATCAGGACCTTGTATACTGGATAATGTGGTATGGACAATGAGAGAGAGTTAGTGAATTGGCCTGTCCATTGCTTTATTCGCCACCCATTTTACCCCGATGCTCTTGAGTCTAGACTCGTCAGACCACAAGACCCATTTCCATTGCTCTAAACTCCAATCTTCAAAGCTTTATTTCTAGTTAGTTTCATTAACAAGTGGTTTCTTATGGCTACAATGCTGTTCAGTCCCAGTCCTATAAGTTCTCATTAAGTTACATTGTGTGAAAGCTTTTACTTTCACTATTAAACATAGCTCTGGTTTTACTCTTGATTTATTTATTTTTTTTTTTACACCAAGGATTTAAATGATCGCCATTCATGATTTTTGTTCCCACCACATTTCCTCCACAAAGTTGACGCTTCAGCACTATGTCTCCAGGTGTAGAAGGGTTCTTAACCCCGTCCCAGTAATTTCAAATCACCTTAGTTGTTGTCTTTGCTTGATTTTCCAAACAGCTTATTGTTAGCTTTTTAACTATTTCAAAAAACTCTTTTCCCGTCAACGACTACTCTACTCTAGAAGAATATACTGTAGAAACAATGTCCTGGTGGATCTCCCTGCAGGGTGGGATGTCTCGATTTTATATCTTAAGTTATTTAATTAGATTGTGGAATAATACATATAGTATTAATATATATTAATAACATTCACGCACCATCGTCTATACCGCTTAATCCTTTATTCAGGGTCAAGTGGGGCCTGGAGCCTATCCCAGGAGACTTAGGGCACAAGGTGGGGTACAGGTCGCCAATCCATCAACTTCAGAACTAACTAGGTTAATTGGGCAACTTGAGAACACCAATTAACCTAATCTACATGTCTTTGGACTGTGGGAGGAAACCGGAGTACCCGGAGGAAACCCACCACGCACAGGGAGAACATGCAAACTCCATGCACACAGAGACGGGAATCGAGCCTAGTCGGGAATCGAACCCGGACCCTGGAGGTGCAAGGCGACAGTGCTAACCACTACACCACCGTGCCGCCTAATAGGAACATCGGTATAACCAAACTCTCTTTAAATACTAGATCATACAACCCAATCAGTCTAGTCTACGGCTTGTGACGGCGCTATCCCCTTTATCCATGAGACGCCGCCGTCTGTCTTAAATCCGATTTGGGTGTGGATTCCATCAGGTATGTGACCGGTGGTTTTACGCGTACACTTCTAAAGTCTGACTGCGCCGTACAGCAGTCGTAGCTTTACCGCGGTCCTTTGGGGGATACCTGTCTGAAAAGAGTTCGCTTCAGCAAAGGAAGCGTTGGCTGTCGTAACAGCAGAGCATTTCTGATTGGGGTTTCTGAGGCATGGTGTTGTCTTTAAGAAGTAAAGATTTTTCGGATGAAAGGAGACATTTCTAATGATCATAAGAATTAGAAATCACTCACTCACTCACTCATTGTCTATACCACTTTATCCTGTATACAGGGTCAGGGGACTGGAGCCTATCCCAGGAGACGCCACATACAGTATGTCTTTGGAGGAAACCAGAGTAGGTACTGAAGTCTAAATAGTTTTTTTTTTTCTTTTTCTTTTTTTTTTGCACTCAGCCTGCTAATGAGATCTGAAAGTCAACGCGAGCTGATCAGATCTGCGTTTTTTTCCTGTTTTTTGTTTTGTTTTTTGGGTAGTACCTCAATAAGTGCAACCTGATTTTATGCTGGTTCTTTGAAATAATAATAGAAAAGAAATTGTTTAAAAAAAAATCATCACCTGTAACAAGAGGACGGACATTACGTTACAGTTTTTCTTTTTGGCTTATTTTGCTTAGGGTGGCATTTCACAAAGATCAGCGCTTTTGGAGTACTGTCGGTGTCTGTGGACAAGGAATAATAAGAGGACAGAGAGAGAGACACACACACACACAGAAAGAGAGACAGAGGGAGAGAAATGGGGTTTGAAACGCAAGATGAAACACTGCAAACATCTGTGTACAGGTTTGCAATGTGTGCTTGTTTTTTTCCTATCCAACACACACACATACTGTACACACACACACACACACCCAATGAGAGGGTGGGATCAAAAATGCTGTGTGGTGCAGGTCCTTAGCCAGCTGCTAATTGCGTGTTCCCAGATTTGACTTGTAGCAGACACCAGCTTCTTGATAGCCCGGGTGCAAGACAACAAGCACAAACTGCAGCCATCAGCAGGATCTAATTCGGCACAGGAATAAGTAAACACACACACACACACACACACACACCTTTTCCCCTGCAGCTTTAAGGTCATTTACACTGCCTCAAGTGCGATACGAGAATGCCGCATATACATATATATATATATGTACTGTATATATACACACAGGACATATGAGACTTAATTAAACACGTTAGACTTCTAAATACAGTAAATATGGTCAGGACAAGGGACGTCCCCTCCCCGTCCACGTCGTGTTTCTCTCTGACAGGCGCTAGGACCCGGAGACGCTCGTCCAAGCCGTGTCTTCAAAGCTCTTTTCATGTCCGACGAGTTAAATGAGTCCGTCTCTCTGAAGTCCCCGAATGAGGGGCGTCGTTTCCCAGCATGCCGTGCGGCACCGAGGTGCCAGATGTGGCTCGGTTTGGTTTTTCAGTTTTATTCCTCTAAATCATGGTGTTTTAAAGACTTTTTGCTGCTCGAATGTCATCTTAGCGTGACGTACAGGACTTTGAATTAGCACATACGGTACATGAAAAGGCAACATTTTTTCAATCTTGTGTGCGGCGTAAGATTTGTGCGTGTATTTGACTCAACTGACTTTAAATATGAATTTTCTAATTAATAATGAAAATTTTATTTACTGTATGTTTACATTTGAGGTAGAAAAAAAATTTTGCCGTTCCTCTATATTCTTGCAGGTGGCTTAGCAGATACACTAAGCAGTCCTAACACTTTTAAAACGCTGGGACGTGACCTACAGCGAGTGGCACATTGTCGCAATTTTACGTCCGCGGTACACCTTTCAGTCACAGGGCGGGGAGTTAGTTAGATTTCTACCACTGTAATGGTTTCTGCCATAATTCCGCCTACATTTACAATGAAATTAAAACAGTCAGATAGTCTGTGGACACATTTATTTGGTATAATTTCTAAAGTTTAGGTTTATTGTTGACTATTGGACTATTGGTATTGGTTTTCCTTTTAAGGTAATAATGGCACAGGTGGCTCATTTGGTAGGTTTTTCACCGAACATGTGGTACAGTAGGCCCGGGTTCGATTCCCACCCAATGTCCAAGCCCGGATAAAATGCGAGGGTTGTATCAGGAAGGGCATCCGGGGTAAAAACTTGTTTCAAGTTGTGTGCGGATTGGGTGGTCCGCTGTGGAAACCCCTTGATGGGAGCGGCCGAAGGCCAACAACAACTGTTCAAGGTTGTGCATAGATGTAAATAACTATATATATATATATATTTAATGACGTCTATTTTGAATCAGGTCGTGATGGTTTCTCATTGTTTAAAAAGTGGGTCGCTAAAAAAAAGTTTGGGAAACACTGCTTTAAACCATGTAGGAAATATAGCTGCTGAGCTAAACAGATCAGACAGTAAGCATTACTGCTATTGAATTAAACTGAACGAAAAATTACTCTGGCAAAAAATCTAATCTAATCAAAAATCGAACACCTCTGAGATAGGTCCAAGTACGTCAAGCCCAAAAAAAAAAAAATCTTTACACTGTTACAGTAAGTTTAGCACTGGAGTGTACTTTATAAATAATCCCACTTGCACATAGTAGAGGATGGAAGATAATGTTGGATGAAGTCCTTGTGGTTTATTATTGAGTAATAATTAAGTTATTGATAAGTACTGTGTGTGACACCATGCTCAAGGCACAGACACTTTCACGGGTGTACACTAATATCCTAATCTCGATTTCAATTTAGGAGTTTCAATTAAATGTAGCTACAATATGTCCTGAAGGTCTCCATACAGAGGGGGCGGGGGGGAGGGGGGGGGTTCACTTACAGTACGTTTACGTTACTGCACTTGGCAGTTACCTTTATTCAGAGTGACTCAGGATTTGACTACGGGCTTTGCTCAAGCGCCCAACAGTGGCATCTTGGTGGTGGTGGTGGGGTTTGAACCCGGGATTTTCCGAGCACGAGGCCAATAAATGAGCTACACCGACCCTGACTAAGGCAAGTCCCTGATGATTTCAGCCATCAGCATGATTTCATTTTGCTCTGCTTCTGCCAAAGGCATTCTGAAATATAGTAGAGAAAGATGGACTGACAGGTACTTCATTGATCCTGAAGGAAATTCCAAAAATCCAGTAGTGATGAGGACGGTAAGACAAAAAGACAAAGACAGGATTTTAGAGCGTACATATAGTCAATAGACACGATGTACTACATGTGAAAGATGACCAAATATTCATTCATTCATCTTCTATACCGCTTATCCTGTACATGATCGTGGTGGGGCTGGAGCCTATCCAAGGAGACTGTGGGGTACACCCTGGACTAGGTACCAATCCATCACCGGGAACACACACTATGGACAATTTGGGAACGCAAATTAGCCTAGCCTGCATGTCTTTGGACTGTGGGAGGAAACCAGAGTACTCCGAGGAAACCCAAGAAGCACGGGGAGAACATTCACACTCCAGACACAAGGTGGGAATTTGAACCCGGACCCTGGGTGTGCAAGGCAACAGTGCTAACAATTAAGTCACGTGCTGCGTCAAAAATTATATATTCAAGATATTAAGAGAAATACAAAATTCTGGAAGGCCTTTTGCCAAAAAATTTGCCTTTTATTTATTTTTTTCACCTTCACGGATCGCCTTCGCCACCCAGCATGCCACCAGCTACTGTACGTCCAACCTGGAAATAATGTCCATTTCCAGAACCCACGAACCCCAGGTATACCTTTTCTACATTCCATGCATTCATCCCACCCTTCATCATCACCATCATCATCATCATCATCATCATAAATCTGCATTACTTAGTGCCTCTAAAGAACTAAAGAGAAAGAAACTGATGAGCTG
The DNA here is from genome assembly GCA_030014365.1 of Clarias pachynema. Classification (NCBI taxonomy): domain Eukaryota; kingdom Metazoa; phylum Chordata; class Actinopteri; order Siluriformes; family Clariidae; genus Clarias; species Clarias pachynema. The sequence goes on along the minus strand of JAQMYL010000013.1, from coordinate 14,092,420 downwards.
TCTTATTTATGCTAGAAATGCACATCGCGGAAGATATATAACTTTTTTTTTTTCTTCCTCATGACGAAGGTTTGGTTATCAGATTATTCCCAGTAAGCATAAAAGCGTGCTCCTGCTGAGTAAGGCTGTGTGAGCTCATCGTTCTTCTTCTTCTTTTCTTTTTTTTTCTTTCCTTTCCTCCTCCGGAAGAGGAAAAAAAAAAAACGCTTCTTTAGATTACGGCGTCCTATCACTGCTTAACCTAGACACTGCAGGAGCAGGTTCGGTGTAATACTCTGACTGTTACATCTGCCTGCTTCAGATTAGACTTGCCTCTCTCCTCCATCTCTCTTTATCTCTCTGGTCTGGATTTGGATACACAGGTTTTTAACACACACCGAGACACACCCTGTCATGCACTAAGTGGAAATGTAATTGTAGCTCATGCAAACGCGGTGCAGTTTTTTTACGCACTGGCTAATACATCTTAGGAAGGAGCTATTAGTAATAATAATAATAATAGAAAAATGCACTGTACTGTACACACATTCATAATTTATCATCAGTAATCACTAGGCAAGTTGTTAGAGCTGAGTCCGGAAGGGAGTGTAAACATCTGAGCGAGAGCGCGGCCGTGCCGAGAAATCCTCCCGAGCTTCTCGTGTGTGTTTAAAGACCTTGACGATCCCTGCTGGGTTCTATCTAGAGCTGACGGTGGAGCTCTGTCACTTTAGGAGAGACGGAGAGAGAGAGAGAAGATGAGATGAGAATGAGTGAAAAGAGAGAAGGAGAGAGAGAGAGAGAGAGAGAGGAGAAGGAGGCAGGAAGCCTGTCAGCAAGACATTCCGCTGCCAATTAGCATCAATCCAGGCAGAAATAAAGGTGTGTGGTGTGTGTGTGTGTGTGTGTGTGTGTGTGGAACAAGCACAAACCTGAAGTACATGACCCGGGTAAAGGAAAAAAAAAAAATTAAGGAATAATGACATAAGGGGTCATTATGTTTTTCATTTTTTAAAATTTTTTTATTAGATTCAAACCCGAACGTTCGCGGTAAACAGTAGGAATGTACGGTTGTCTCTCCGGATTTCCACACCCGTCAATTTCGGATGCCCTTTAGGGCTCTGTCATGAAGTAATCCAAGAGTGTTTAAAGTTTAATGGCAGCGGAAGATATGCAACTTTGCATTTTCATTGCAGAGAGAGAGAGAGAGAGTGAAGAGGTAGAGACAGAAGGACAGCGGAGAAAGAAATAATGATGGGTGGGAGAGTGGCATGAGGGACGAGAAGAGAAAAGAGGTAGTTGTTTTTGGTATGGAGTTATTTCACAGGGACCGGCCACAGACCAGGCTTTTCCCACCCTCTCTTTCTCTATCCTTCTCTCTCTCTCTCTCTCTCTCTCTGCCCTTTGCTACGACCTTCACTGGTAGTCTGCAGAGTACACACACGCGTCCTCGAGAACATATTAGCAAGACAAACACCTGAGGAAACACGTTCCGAGGCGCTTGCGGTCACGCCGTCGTTTACTCTGAGTCTATCGACATACAGTAGTGGTGTAGTGGTTAGCGCTGTTGCTTTGCACCTCAAGGGGCCGGGTTCGATTCCCGCCAAGGAGTCACTCCAGGTGTTCATGTTCTCCCTGTGCTTGGTGGGTTTCCTCCAGGTGCTCCGGTTTCCTCCCATAGACATGCAGATTAGGCTAATTGCGGTTCCCGATTAGCGTATGTGCGTATGTCAAGTCCCCTGAGATAGGATCCAGGCCCCCTGTGACCCTGTACACAAGATAAACTGGTATAGACGATGAGTGAGTGAGTATAGTATAGGCTAGAGATAAAAGTCAAGGTCATAGGTCATGAGCCCGACAAGGAAAACGTAGAACGTGGAAAGCTATTCGGGTTAGTATGGGAAACCTACGCCGTTCGAGGCTTCCCCAGCCATAGGATCTATAATGCATACAGCTAAGTAGAAGATAAAAGACACAAAGCGGCGTAAATCCCCCCAGTGAGACAGGGTCGCTCTAACTGTACCGACGTGACCGGACTTCCCAAAAATGGCCGCCGGGGCCTTAATTGGCTCTCGTTGGTATTCAGGGCAGGACAACCAGATAGTCGCGGGAAGAGAGAGAGAGAAAGAGGCTGAGCTGTAATAATCAGCCTATTGATTAGAAGATGGAGACGTATACTGAATACATACTAGAAACGGCGGGGGGGGGGGAAAAAATGATCGATTTTGATACATATCGTGATTCGTTTTTTGTGTGGCAATCCATGTATCGCCACACTGACTCGAAAATTGATTATTTTTTACTTATATACTATATGTTTGCATTTGAAGTGTTACAACGTTGCTGTTCCTAGATAATCCTACAGGTGGCGCTCTCAACCATTTACACACCACAGCGTCTCAGGAGCGTGGCAGGAGCAAATTATTTGCTAAGTTTGTTTACGACTTTGTATGCTGAAGCATTAAGATCGGCCTTCACTGGGGATAAGGGGATTGAAACACCTCAATTCAATAATTAACGTTTGTCCAAATACTTTTGCTCATATAGATAGATAGATAGATAGATAGATAGATAGATAGATAGATAGATAGATACTGTAGATAGATATTTTTACCAACAGAAGTGTCTTTACTAAAAATGATTTCATGAGTTTATTTGTGGGAAAGAGCTGCGTGCAAAAGTATTGGCACCCCTCATCCCCCAAATACTATTTAATTTTCAAAGAGCAAAAAAAATAATAATGATAATAATTAAATTCTTTACTTTTCCCACTTGTTTCCTCAGCAGGCCTTCTTGTCAAGAAATTGATCAATCCATAAAAAAAAAAAAATAATAAAATAAACAGTTCAGCTTTAAAGTTTTAAAGTTAAGCCTTTATTTGTCACATATACATTACAGCACAGTGAAATTCCTTCTTCGCATATCCCAGTGTAACTGGGGTCAGAGCACAGGGTCAGCCATGATACAGCGCCCCTGGAGCAGATAGGGTTAAGGGCCTTGCTCAAGGGCCCAACAGTGGCAACCTGGTGGAGCTGGGGTTCGAACCACCGATCTTCCGGTCAATAACTCAGCGCCTTAGCCCTCTGAGCTACCACTGCCCCTTCTACCTCTGGCAATGGAGACTTCTTTTTCCATTAAGGTTCCCTACTGTATAAACATCTCCTTACAGAAAATGTTACAATATCAGAGTTTTTTGTTGTTGTTGTTGTTGTGATTTTCAGCGTACCCCATAAATTTTTTTAATATAAAATCGTGATACTTATATAATCGCAATACGAATCGTATCAGCACCTGGGTATCGTGATAATATCATAATCGGCTGGTCCCTGGTTATTCCCATCCTTAACACATACTCTATCTCCTTCTTTTGTAAGCTAAAATAGGTGCACCGTTTTAACTACAGAGTTAAACATAGATAAAATTAAGAGCCTGTTCTAGCACAAAACTACAGTTTATAAAAAGGGTTAACTTTAAATAACCGACATCCTTTATGATGACTGGACCCAAACTGATTACAGGTGCTTTAGGTGAGACGTTTTGGTGGAGTCCACTCTGCACTCGTGTTCACAAAGCTCCACCCTCAGCATCTCAGTGGACCAATGGAATGTCTTTAAAATGATTGACAGGACCAAGTTTTTGATTTAGAATCAGTTTGCAGGTTTTAAACGATTTCGCTCAACTATCAAATGTTAAATAATTTAAATAGAACAAGCGGACTTCTAATAAACAACAAACGACTATCAAAACATATTTTATGCGAATTCCGGTGCTGAAATGTTATTTGATGCTGGTTGTGTCCCACACTTATGTCAAGGTACCACGCCCGGATTAAAAAATAACGGGAGGGCATCCGGCGTAAAACGAATCCCGAGTGCAATTAAAAAGAAAACAAATGAACCATCATCACACTGACACGACCAGCTTTCAAGATGTTACACGATGATGTAACACGAGGCTCATCGCGAACTCTCCTCGGGGCCGTCGGGGTGTTTTTGGTTATAACGTCCATGCATTGTCGATGCGTTCTGCTTTGAGGGGTTCACGCGGAGTTCATCTTTCAACTCGACGTGACGTCCTTTTTGCCTCCGTTCGCTGCGGTTTCTTAAAATCTAACAAGCAGCCAATATGTGAGAGAAATCAGCCAGCATGCTTCCTCTGTTCATTAAAAAGAGCACGTTCGTCCAGAGTGATTGGACCGGCTTTAGCTCTTATATTTAAAGAAAAAAAAAAAACAAAACAGAACAACAGGAACAAGCTGTGCTGCTGAATTTTCCTGAACTTTATAAACACGCAGTAGTAGTAGTATATATATATATATATATATATATATATATATATATATATATATATA
>JAQMYL010000013.1:14050690-14060899 GCA_030014365.1 Clarias pachynema | reverse complement strand
TGTGTGTGTGTGGGTGTGTGTGTGTGTGTGTGTGTGTGTGTGTGTGTGTGTGTGTGTGTCCACGTACACCTTCCTGTATGTAGGCATTTGTAATAAGAGCTAATTCCCCCTAATGTTGTTACCTGGTCTGCTTCCTATGACATTAATTACAGCTTTGTTACTAATCACAGCTGAGATTACCTGTTCTCCCCTCCATCACGCCAGATGGCGTTTGCTCTTCTTCCCCCACACGTACAAACACACAGCTACACGCACACACACACACACACACATGCGCGCTGACGCACACGACTGCTGTCGGCCTGCTGGGGCGAGAAAGAAACCAGCTCGCGAATACTGTTCTTTTTGCTCAAGAGAAAAAACAAAAACCAAGACATGACTGCTTCAATGTTCGTTAGTTAAAAATTAACGATGCAATCCATTATCTACAAAAGCTTGCATAGGTTTATACTGTCCTGTCATACTGTACGTCTGTGATATAGTGTAGACGTACACGGGATATTAACTCCAGTGTTGGAGTTTTTGCGAACAAGCTCGAATAACGAGATGATCTTAAACGCATCTCAGCTCATTCATACTGTACATTACATCACAGCTCGTACACCAGACTGAGCGAGTGCATCAGCTTACAGCTGTGTCCTGCATCTATCTTATAAAAGTGTAACCTACTGTAAATTGGACATTTTCGTCCTTTCTATTTCGCGCTCTTGAAACGGTTTAAAAGCAAATATTACAGTATACAGGATATGACATGAAACTTTAAATAAAATGAAAAATACCTTTAAGACGCTAAGAAATATTGCATCATAATTCTTGAAATTATGTATTGGTTTGTTGGGGGGACAAAAATTACACCAATATTATTATTATGCGATATGTGTGTTCAAGTCAAACCGGGACTTTTGATTGTAACAGAACACATCGTTAAAGTAGAACGATTTTTGTCAATACATGCTTCGTGTCTGAAACCCCGGCCTCCCAGGAACTCCTTTAACAGCCCAAACATGTGGAAATGACTTGGAGTGAGATTTAACATGAGTTTCCTGCAACATGAAAGTGGTGCTGGTGAATGATTGTCTCCCCTGTTCTAACAGACAGACGCGTCTCTTCCGCAAATCGATGATGAATTATATGTAGATTTTCAAAGACCAGGCGTTCCACTCGATAAATGTTCACCTTATCGCCCGGGATCATCATTCACGGATGTACGACCTGCTTTAAAACTTTTTCACCGTTCAAATGTTTTGCGTCTCATCGCCGCACTGTGCTTGAAGTCTTAAGAAGTTTTACGCCTTCATTCACCAGAAATGACATCATCAAGTCCCAGTTTGATCTGAACGACCTGAATGTTTCTGTTAAGTGATTTAATTTCATCATTGTTTTACTATACCATTATTTCCTGCTGTTGTTCATCGATACATATACAGAGTCAGCCAAAAAAAATTGTATGGTGTATATTATATAAACATAATACTATTTATATCATTATAATATTATCATATATATCAATATATAATGTATAGCAATAATTTTTTATTTAAATATTTAATATAGGTTTTTAATATAATAAAATAAAAAAGAATATATTTAATATGATTTAAGTTTTTTCTTTTCTTAAAGTGTGCATAATATATATATATTTCTGTTTTATTTATTTAACAATTTAACATCAATGATGACTTTTATTATATTTTACATTTAAAGAGTCATTTTTCATTAATAATAAAATGATTTGAAAGGTGAAAACGTATTTAACACTGAAAAATTATAGAGAAAAATGCTGAAAATGTGTTACATTCTTCCAGCTATTGTAATTATTACAAAATGTACATATGTACATATACACATTTCAGGGAAAGAAAAATAGTATGGTGTATATTATATAATATCACATATATCATCATAATATTATCATATATATCAATATATAACGTATAGCAATTTTTTTTACTTAAATTTAAATAGTATAATTTAATATGATAAAAGTTTTATTTCTTTTCTTAAAGTGTGTATAATTATATATATATATATATATATTTTTTTTTTTTTTTTTAAACAATTTAACATCAATGATGACTTTTATTATATTTTACATTTACAGAGTCATTTTTATTAATAATAAATGTTGAAAACGTGTTACATTCTTCCAGCTATTGTAATTATTTAAATATATATATATATCCATATAACTCATCCCAATATTAACATTGTGCAATCGTATCACCCCTGCCCTAGTCTCAGATCTCATCATCAGTGACAGAAACCTGGCCAGCCTGAGAGAGAGAGAGAGAGAGAGAGATGGCTGCGGGGTTTAATTAGTGATATCACTTGGAGAAAGGTAAGTGAAGAGATCTTGCTCTTTCTTCCCTCGCTCCCTCTTTAATGCCTCACCACTTTGACCATGTTCTCTCTCTCTCTCGCTCTGTCTCTACCTATATCTCTCTCTGTGAGACCAGTACAACAGATGGTGCATCTCACTGCTAAGCCAAGCTGCTCTCAATCTCCTCATCCCTTCCTCTCTTTCTCTCTCTCCGTTTCGCTCTCGGAGAGTGAGAGCCACTGTTGTCCTTTGTGCAATGGCATCCTGCCCTTTAATTGATTTCTCTTGTTCTTGTCGCCGGACTGAAGGCACCCGGTAGGAACACGGACCTCGCTTAATCTCTCTCTCTCTCTCTTTTTCAGCCGCCAGTCACGAGGGGAAAAGACAGAGAATGAGATGAGACAAACAAAATCGGGGATGCCTGCCTGGACATGGTGCAAAACATGTACTGATCATCAGTCAGATCAGGGTATGGTTGACTTCCTTAATTGAATGTTTGTTCAGCATCAAAAACCTCCTTCAAATAATAAAGCTTTTACAACTCAAACTCCATCACATAAAAATTTCACAGCAACCGGATGGAAACTCGGTTCACTTTCATTAGACAAGTTTGCTAAGTCTAATTGACTTCCTCTACATAGTGCTGACCGGTTTGAACCGCTCTCCGCCTCCATCGCCATTGAGAATTTATCGATTTATTAATCGCACGGACGTGCAACCGCATCCCCACACTTGCAGGTACTGTACGAGACACGAGCGCGTCCACCTCCGCGGCCACCGAATAATGTCGGGATAATGTATAATGGTGCTGATGTCACCTTTGGTATGCTGATCCACTCACTTAAGCACTTAATAAAAATTAATGCTGGGTATATTAGAGAGAGAGAGAGTGGGGAAAAAGGGGGATAAGAAATGATCGGCGCAGTCAGATGGGGCACGGCTGGGTTTCCCAATGAGCGTGTTGATTCTTTAGAGGAAAAACCGATTGCATCCGCGTAAAGATTTCCCGATTCGCTTGTTTTAGCTTGTCTTTGTGAAATCGGACGCAGAATTCTCTTTGCTTTCCAGCTACAAAGTAGGAATTAAACATGGATGCCTACATGTTCGTTCGTCATTTGCATCGAAACAAACTAGATAGCTAGAGTGACGTATCCTTAATTCTTCCTCTGATCGGTGAACAGGACGGGACTTGAATCTTGGAATCACGAGTTAAGACGTTTAACCAAAAACAGCTCCCTTATCCTTTTAGGGTGGAAACTTGCGTGCTTTTAACCACGCATACTATCCATGGCCATACTATCGCAAGATGCAATGCTACAATGCAACACTAGGGGCAGTGTAGTCACACCAAAACGATTAGGATTCAATTATTTGTCCCATGCACCTTACAGCACAGTGATTTTTTCCCCACATATCCCAGGTAGGAAGCTGAAGTCAGAGCTCAGAGTCAGCCAGGATACAGCGCCCGCTGGAGCAGATAGTTTTAAGGGTTTTGCTCAAGGGCTCAATAGTGGCAACTTGGCGGTGCTGCGGCTTGAACCCTCAATCTTCCAATCAGTAACTCAGAACCTTAACCGTTTGAGCCACCACTTCTGAGGGGGAGTTTTGTGACCAGGTCTGCAATTGCTGGGCCTGGGGTAACTGAGTGGTTAAGGAATTGGTCTACGGTTCGGAAGGTCCAAGGTTCAAGCCCCCTGTTCCCCCTGTTGGGCCCTTGAGCAAGGTCCTTAACTGCTTAGATATATAATAAGATAGAAATATAAGTCACCATGGATAAGGGCGTATACCAAATGCCTGAATGTACCCCCACCTGTATGATGTGACTTTACCGCTGCATACTGTAATGACAAACATGCATTTCAAACCAGTTGCAGCGAGATAAGTACTATTTTAAACGTTGCCATGGAAATTAAGCTCCGTCGAGAGTCGCCATGTTTTTTTACTTCACACAAAACTGTCTGATCGAATTCTCTGGTCTGCCTCCTACTGGTAGCCTTTGGTAATACATGTAGCATACACGCAAGTATGTCAATAAATACGCTCACGGCGTCGCCAGTTTTCTGCGCAAATGAATGATTTACCAACAAGTATATTTAGTCTCACTGAAAAAAGTGTCGCCTAATTCTTCTCTTGGAACCTGCTAATCTCAGCCGAGATCCAATCAGAAAGCCCCTTTATCCTGGGGGCTTATTTACGTAACCATTCATGCTAATAAACTTAACATCATCTAATTTAAAAAGGAAAAAAAGAAAGAAAAAAAAACACTGAGCAGAAGTGTAGTACGGGAGCTCTGAGGGGTCAAACTGACTCAGCGCTGGGAGTGGTAATACACAAGGCTGCTATTCCACTAACAGCAATTTCCTCTCTCTCTCTTTTTCTCTCTCTATCTCTCTCTACCTTTAGTGAAGAACTGCTCCTGGGCTAGATCAGCAGAAAAAAAATGCAAAGGAAGAAAGCAGGTAAATAAAGCAGACGCGTTTTATGTCTGCGAAGCGGGACATGGAGAGAAAGACAGAGAGGGGAAAAGGGGAACGGCATTTCGTTTAAGATGACTAGAAATCCGAAAGCATCTGGACCAGGTGTACCAGTCAGTGCGTTCTCATTCTTAACATGCCGTGTATATGTGCGCGTGTGTGTGTGTGCTGGTGTTTTAATGGATAGCGTCTAGGATCGCAATAAACACAACGCCATATGGTAGAGGCTATAAACAGCCTGCGAAATGAAAAGTCTGATGTAAAAGGGAAAAGAAAAAAAAAAGAAAAAAAACAAATGGTGAGGGAGTGGATCTGCGTGCTTTAATTACCTCATCATTATTATAGCGAGTGACACGAATGTAAAAAAAAAAAAGAGGAAAAAAAAAAAAACAAAGCTTCTTTGATGTAGGTGGGAACTCGGTTACGCCACCTTCTTTGTTTCGAACCAGCTGACGTCATGATGGAAAAGGACAAACGACGCTTTCTTCTATCGCCATGACGTAATCGACGCGATCCTATATCAAACACCCTCTTTAAGCTGTACTACTACTGTAGCTACGTCAGGTTGTGCGACTTCAAGGTCGTGCGCTGTCCCATGATGAGGTCCTGAAACGAAAGGCTTTCTTTAAATATAATCGCAGCACGAAAACCCCTCGCTTAAGGAAGTCCAGGACCGTCGCTTTTCCTGACCCAGTTCTGCCAGTATAGCTGTAGCACTTAAGAGAGAGAGAGAGAGAGTAGAGAGTATAATGATGTGGTTGTGGAGGCGCCAGACTGTACTTGGGATATGAGATGGATAATTAAGGAACGAGGAAATGCGACTTTAAAGGGCGTGCTGATTTGTGTGATTTCCTCGCACTAGTTGTCCGTTGCTTGGTTGATTGCGATCGGTTCTTCCTAAAAGCCTGGAATGGCTAATACTGCACATGCACCAGCACTCACATATACACACACACACACACACACACACACAGACAATCTCTCTCTCTCTCTCTCTCTCTCTCTCTCTTTCTTAAAGCCTTTATAAGCGTGAATTCCTGCAGACTTACAATTTGTGGAGAAATGTCGCTGTTTATTAAACCACCTCCAGGGAGAAGAACTGCTATCACGCGTACACACACACACACTGAGCTGGCCACGTTTATGCTCTTATGCACACTCACACACACACACAGACACACGCACACACACTGTGGCCTTGGGGAGTTTAATCAAAAGGATGGACAGACCACTCCAGCACTTGCCCGAAAAAAAAAGTATGAGATGCATCAAAGTGAGAATTAGCTTTTTATAAAGCCTGTAGGGGGGGGGGGGGGGGGGTGTTGGGTTTTCATCCACACAGCACAAACACTAACACACACACATGCATATATTGGCATGGAAACACACACACACACACACTGCGCTCTTTGTGACAGACACATTTGAGAAAGCGTTTCTTCCTGCAAACAGAGCAGTGTCTCGTGGGAAACTTCTCGCCGTCTTTCCTGTCTCTTTTCCTCCCTCTGCTGTGCACTTCCATCAAAAAGAGAAAGATCAGGCTTTTAAAGAAAGATGTCTGCTGTAGCTTTTTATGTGTTTGTGTGTGGTGTGTGTGTGTGTGTGTGTGTGTGTGTGTGTGTGTGTGTGTGTGCGTGTGCGTGTGTGTGTGTGACTGGACTAAATCTTCATATCACTTCCATCCAGTATTGGTGTCTCCCCACATTGTTCCTAGCTAGGTTTCTACTACTACTATAGTTACAGTTCAGTGCCATCATCGAATGAATGAAGAAGTAAAAAAATCTATATAATATATAGATTTTTTTTTAAAACACAAAATTTGTTTTTTATTACTATTTCTTCTTTCGCAATTCTGACTCCGGCTGTACGTTTCTCGCGGTGACGTTACACGTGCTCGAGCAGCAGCATCACGTCATCTACTGTACCGTCTGTGCAACACGTACATAAACGTTTAAATAAGTTCAATTTCCGTAATTATTATTAGAAATAATTTGACTACTGTATATTTGATGTGAAGACCGATAATCGATCATGCACGTCCTTTTTTTGTTTTTTAAGGCTCAAACAAGCAGCTTTTTCGCTCATGACACACAGAACTGTCAGCATTACAGCAATTACATCATTAATAATTAAATTAAAGTTTGTTTGTTTGTTTGTTTTTTCTAAATAAAGAGTTTTTGGACTAATAATTAATAAGCTAGGAATTTATCCTGGGTTTAAAGTCATCGAATGTAGCAGCGACTATACTTTCGTTGTCTTTTAATGATTCGTTTTGGATCAAAAGAATGAGATCTAAAGAAAATATTAAGATTGATTGATTGATTGATTAAAAAACTAATGATAAAAGGATTAAACTGACAATATTAGGATCGATGTTGCACCACTGACCTGACCTGCCTTTGATCAGAAATTACATGCTATTAATTCATTCTTTCATTTTGTTTATTGTTGTTTAATGCAATTAGGGCCTGTTTCAAGTCTAAATAAACAAATAGACAAAAATAAATAAACATCTCTACAATTTCCAGAACAAATCGCGTCATGTGTCTTTGTATCTCTGCAAAAAATCGACTGATATACCAAATGTACTTGTTCAAAACTAGTCCAGTGTGTGAAGATCTCAGCTTCGCATAATCAGCCTCCACACACACACACACACACACACACACACACACACAGGAGCTGGTATGCACGCCGTGCGTCCCTGAGGACAGATATCCAAATCTTCATCTCCTCCAAAGCTCGTGCACTGTTCTGTCTATCAGGACACGGCGTCTTTCGGCATTAAGAGTAGTAACTTATAAAAGAACCTCGATAGTGCTGTATTCATGTATAGCGTCATCTGTTAAGGACTCAACACCGAGCCATGAGGAATATCCACTCGGGAAGATGGAAACAATCACTTGTATATGCATACTGTATGCTGTGTGTATGTGTGTGTGTGTGTGTGTGCAAGTTTGAGGTCTTAACTATGCATACCATTGAGCAATGTACATTCTCTTGCTTTCATCTCGGTCTCTTTTTTTTCTCTCACACACACAAAACACGCACACACACACCAAGTCTCGTCCGGTCTAACTTATAATATCAGGAGCATCACAGGGCGCAGGTCTGAAAGCTCTCCACTGAGAAGAAGTGCAAAGGTCACTTGTGTGTTCCTTCAACCCACGAGATTCCCGGTATTCCCAGATATTCCGAAAGCACATCTGGAGCAAGCCATGTTTGGAAACACATTGATATACAAAGAAATAAACCATTTACTTACTATATATCCTGATAGAAGCCTGCAAAGCCTTGGGAACTGGAATTTAACCACACACACACACACAAACATAATACAATATATGAGCAAGGTGTGTATCTGACCTGACCCAGATATAGTATTAACTTCAATTCAGGATGACTCTGGTAGCTAAACTCCTTCTGTCACTTACCCAAGCGCTCAGGACGCAGAAAGAAATCCGACAGAAAATCCAGAGGAGGTTTATCTTTCTCTTCTCTTAGCCAGAAACAGCCACGGTTAGTCCAAACACTGAGCTCCAAACCCGAGCTGGAGCCTGGAGAAAGGACACAACATCAGACAGGATGGAAGAAGAAGAAAAAAAGGAAAAAAAAGATAGAGGATAAAAAAAAAGAAGAAAAAGAAAGCAAGAAAGTGCCGCGGTGATGATGTTACGGCGAGGAGAAGAGGAACGAAACGGACAGTCCCGGTGGATACCTGCTCTCTCTCTCTCTCTCTCTCTTTCTCTGTGTGTAATCTCGAAGCGACCGGAGATGAAAAAGTAAATGATCGGATCAGAGAGAGCGGTCTCTTTTGTTCTTCTTGTTGTGTTTGATGTTTAAATGTAAATATTTCTTTTTTGAAAATAATAATAATAAAAAAAAAGAAAGAAGTGCGCGAGGACACTGGGCGCGTTACGCAGCCGGGTGACCGTTGGAGAGCGCGAGAACTCTGCGCGCTGCCGTGCGAGTGAGCGAGCGAGCGACGCACGCACGCACACACACACACACACTCACGCGCGCACACACACACAGAGAGAGAGAGAGGGGGGGGGTGTGGAAGCTATGTGTTTTTCTTTTCTCTCTTTTTTTTTTCTCAGAGGCTTTCACTCCTCTACCGCGCGCGCACCTGCATTTCCAGTAACGAACCGCTTGATGGCCGGAGTGTGTGTGTGTGTGTGTGTGTGTGTGAGACTTTTTCTTTTTCCCTTTCTCTATTCCTCTCTGCCTGTTTCTCCTCTTTATTTCTCTCCATCTCCCTCTTTCTTTCTCTGTATCTCTCCAATCTTGCTGTCTCTCTCTCTCTCTCTCTCATCTCTTCCCTGTCTTTCTCTCTGTGTCTGTCATCTCTCTCATGCTCTCCCTTTCTCTCCCTGTCTTACTCCCCTGTCTCTTTTTTTTTACCCCTCTACCTCTCTGTTTATCCCTCACCCTCATTCTGTCTGTCGCTTTTATGTCTTGTCTCTCTTTCTTTGTTTATGTCTCTCTCTCTCTCTCTCTCTGTCTTACTTTCTGTCTGTCGCTTTTATGTCTTGTCTCTCTTTCTGTTTATCTCTCTCCCTGTCTTACTTTCTGTCTGTCACTTCTCTGTCTTGTCTCTCCTTCTCTGTCCGCCTCTTCTTTCACGCTCTCTCTCTCTCTCTTTCCCTATCTTTTTCTCTGTGTCTGTCGCTTGTCTGTCTCTTTCTCTCTCTGTATATCTCTCTCCTTTATCTGCCTCTTCTCTCTTTTTCTCACCTCTCACTCTCTGTCATTCCTCCTGTCTTTTCCTCTATCTGTCGCATCTTTGTCTTTCTCTCTCTGTCCATCACTTCTCTCACGCTCTATTTCTTTCACTGTCTTTCTCTCTGTGTCTGTCACTTGTCTGGCTCCCTTTCTCACCCCTTTCTCTCTGTCTTTCTCTTTGTATCTGTCGTTTTCTGTCTTGTCTCTCTTTCTCTGTTTATCTCTCCATGTCTTTCTCTATGTGTCTGTTGCTTCTGTGTTTCTTTTTTTACCCCTTTCTCTCTCTCTTTATTTACCTTTCTCTCTGTCTTTCTTTCTGCCATTTCTCTGTCTTGTCTCTCTTTCTCTGTTTATCAGTTCAGAAGGAATTTATTGGCATGAACGTTAACAAAAAAAAGTCACATTGTTGCAAAAAGCAATTTTAAATGATTGACTACATTATAAATAACATCAATCTGAATTCATAAACATGTATAAACATAATAATATAAAATTAAACATGAAAGAATAACATGAACAATAAAAAAAAACATCAATATTAGCAACAATTACAACAACTATTAGGTACAGTAACTATCTGAACCAAGGTGATGTTAAATTGTAGTTCGTTACATTACACTGTAAACCCTAATGCTCAAAGTAATTAAACATATTGAGTACTGTTAACTTAAATAATTACAATTAGTTCAA
>JAQMYL010000013.1:14020468-14032142 GCA_030014365.1 Clarias pachynema | reverse complement strand
TCAGAAGTCTTATTTTAATCTTAAAATTCAGCTTTTTCCCTCAGAAGTCTTATTTTAATCTTAAAATTCAGCTTTTTCCCTCAGAAGTCTTATTTTAATCTTAAAATTCTGCTTTTTTCCTCAGAAGTCTTATTTTAATCTTAAAATTCTGCTTTTCCCCTCAGAATTCTGACTTTTTATCTCCAGAAGTCTCATTTTAATCTAAAAATTCTGACATTTTTTCCTCTCAGAATTTTGACTTTCTTTTTCTCAAAAGTGTTATTTAAATCTCAAAATTTAGATTTTTGTCTCTCAGAATTCAGGCTTTTATTTTAGAAGACTACTTTAATCTCAAATCAACTGTTCTTACTTTAAAACCTTTAAGATAATACCTCCAGAAAAGGAAGTGAAAATTCTGGGGGTGGGGCGGGGCGGGGTGGGGGGGAGGTGGGGGGGAGAAATTAAATTCAGAGAATTTAAGAATTCTGAGAATAAACTCAAATAATTTTTTTTTCATGACTGCCCTAGTCCTTGTGGTATGGCCTACATATTTGTGTATTCGATTTGTCTTACTTCTCGTCCATAAACAGCTCTCTGGTCATCATGTTGGTATATTTATTTCAAATATTTTTTAAAACTACAGTACATATGCTTTTTTTTTTTTTTTTTTTACAGGTGAAACCATGCTCAAACCAAGCCAAACTAAACATAGACCTGCAGAGCTACAGTATGAATCAATTAAACATACAATCAATGAGGCAACTCTGAGCAACAAGCAACACCTGCCAGTCATGTCTTCCAACATTTTGTTTGCTTAAAAAATTGTGGGTTTAAACGAAACATTTCAAGTCATTCTAAACGGTACCTGTATAGCAAAAACTCTTACCAAGTTTCGAAACAGAATTTAATAACATTTTAATGGGAATAATTGTGGAAGCTTATTTAAGTTCCACGTTGTTACACTACAATCCAGCTTTGCTATTATAAAGGAATTTTGCACACAGATCACTATCCTTGAAAATATTTCCATTGAAAGAGAATCAGAAATATTAAATCATTTCAAATCATAAGCAGAGACCTAAAATAGCATCAGTTCTTTTCTTTCCCCCCCCCCCCCCTTTTGACAGTTTGCTTAAAGAGAGCTTTAAAAATGCTCCAAGCTCGAACTGTGCTCAACCAGCTGGTAGTCTGATTTCAGCTCGGGTTCTCTTAATGAGGGTGCATTCCCATTTTCAACCACTGGCACTGGCAATCACTGACAGTAATTCAGTCTATTACTCACTTTTTCATGTTGGGTGTCTATTACACGTCACACTGCTGGAATGCACAGTCCAGTGAGTGTTTAAATCACCTCACGCTGTGTTCACTTCATTGCTGTGCAGATGAATTTTGCCACGTGATATATAATGCGGCTTTCAAATGGAAGCATTCCATCAGATGTGTCACGTTAAGAGACTACATTAAGTATGAAGCAATATACAAACTCTGAGGCAGAATTTAAGATCCTCCATCAGATCTGAGGTTCTCAACTACATATTTCTGCTTCCTTTAGCACACTTCATTCAATCAGTCAGGGTTTTTTTTTTTGTTTGTTTGCTTTTCAGCATATTGCACTGAGTCAGGTGTGACAGTAGGGAGACAACAAGACAGAAAACCCCCTGAACAGGATGCACACTAATACAATACTACAATACAACAATACATTTCTATCATTCTACAGTAACATAACATAACATGACACTTTCTTGTCTCCAGACTTTTTTTTCTTCCTGGCATTTAAGTCTAAGATAACTACCACTTCCCCCACTCCTGGTTGTGAAAATAGCACTGGGTGTATTCTAACTTTCAGTTCCAGTACTGAAGCGGTTTTTGGTGCAGACTAATCAATTCGAAGGAGACACTTTGAAACGTGATACATAACTGGATGCACACGTCAATTGAAAAAAACGCACTGTTTAAGGCTAAATTATTCAATAAGCCTAGGTAGGTATAATCTGAGAAAGAATTCCAAGAAGTGTATGCTCAGCTGGTGAAAGGCTAAGCTTCAGTCTCGTGATTCACACAAGACTCGCACTAAAGATCCTCCATTTTACAATTTACTGTAGAGTGACTGTTGTATTTTCAAGGTATCACAGCGGTCCTTAAATAATGTTTTAAGGACAACTACAAGTAAGCATACAAAAGAAAGGGCATTGGTGGCTCAGTGGTAGGTTTTTCACGGGATTCCCAGCCAATGCCCAAAACCTCAGTCACTGGATGCAAGCCCCAAGCCCCCATAAAATGAGAGGGTTGCGTCAGGAAAACAAGTAAGCATACAAAAGACTAACTGAGCGCAATGACTTTAAGATGTACAGTACAATTTGTGATCTTTTGTTTAATGGCGATTATTACTGAAATTATTATTTATCTTATTATTTTCTATTATTTACGGCTGATTTGCATTACGATGCTTACTACAGTTAAAAAGACCGGTAGTTTGTTTTATCATAGTCTTTCTGTCAGCTCAAACCTAACTACATGTACTGTAGGCATCCGCCTTTGACCTCTATCATCAACAATTCGTTTCCACCCAAAGAACTGTAACACATTGCATGATTCACATTCATATATGAGAAGCGTTCAAGTCAAACCAGAAATTTCTCTTCAAGTATGGTGATGAGACTCTTATACAGTACACAATAAAAATATTTGAATGGTGAAAATGTTTTAAAGAGAACCGAGTGCCTGGGAATAATGATCCTGGCCGAGATGGCTTAGAGCCCACTGCACTGTTCCTGTGTACAAGTGGAACACCTGATCCTTAAAAATGAATGGACAAATTGTGGTCAATTTGTGCGAGAGACGCATCTGTCTTTGAGAGCTGTACACACATTCACTAACACCACTTGCACGTTACAGAAACTCGGCTGAGAGTTATTGCCACATCCCCCTGTACAGTCCTGACCTCGCTCCAAGCCATTTCTGCATGTTTGGGCCATTAAAGGAGTTCCTGGGTGGCCAGCGATTCTAGCGAGAAGCAGGCAGTCCAATCATGGCTCAAGTGTACTGAGAAAACTTTCTACTTTCTACTTTGACTAGTGAAAACACTGGGATAAGTAAATTAGTGTAGCAGGGGATTATATAGAGAAATAAAGGGAGTTTTACTCTCATACTTGTGTTGTGTTATTCTG
Organism: Clarias pachynema; assembly: GCA_030014365.1. Lineage (NCBI taxonomy): Eukaryota > Metazoa > Chordata > Actinopteri > Siluriformes > Clariidae > Clarias > Clarias pachynema. The sequence goes on along the minus strand of JAQMYL010000013.1, from coordinate 14,028,993 downwards.
TACAATCAAAAGTTCCAGTTTGACTTGACCAACCCTTGTAGTATATCGCACTATTATATGTAAACAGTAATCTTTATTGTAAGTAGAAATGCAATAATTGCATCAGTTTCTTAGATACTCAAAGCAGACTCATGATCAAAATCACTGGCATTGTTGTTTATTGTTGTCTCATCATATACCGCTATATCCTGTATACAGGGTTGCAGGGGCCCCAAAGACTATCCCAGGAGACTTAGGGCCAAGCAATTGCAGACACATAAACACCCTTACACATGCTTTCACACACTACGGGCAATTTGGAAATGTCAGTGAATAGAATCTGTATGTTTTTGGACAGTGGGAGGAAGTCAGAGCACCCAAAGGAAACCCACCAAGCATGGGGAGAACATGCAAACTCCATGCACACACACCCTGAGGTGTGAATCGAACCCAGGACCCTGGAGGTGCAAGGAGACAGTTCTAACCACTAAGCCACCATGTCACCCGCTGATGTCGTATTTAAGAAATAATAAAATCTGTAATGATTCACAAGCTTTTAGAGCTGCATTATAAGATACAAAATGTCTATCACATTTTTTTCCAAAGGTAAAAGGTAGTACAAAATGTTTTGCAAACAGTAGAACTTTCCAAAGATGACCCAAACGTGTCACATAATCAGAATCAAAACACAGTAAAGGTGCATACTGTAGGCATACTGTAGGTGATGATGTCATTTTTTTATTTGCATAAATGTAGAACCTGCATTACTTGTGTAGCTGAGGATAAATTTTTTAAAATGTCTAATGTACAGTAGGAGCGTACAGTACAGTAGTAGTGTAGAATTCCTAGCAAGTCATAGCACACAGACACACACATGCAGAAATGATATCACATAACATAAACCTCCTTCTGACCTCATGCTCACCCTTTTAATCTTTGAAACACACCTTTTATTTGATCCTTTAGTCAATAGCTTGCTACCGTATTTGAAAAAGCGCTATGTTGAAAAGTGGGATTTCAACCAATTACCGACCACCGCTGAGACGTTCTGAAATGCTTTTCTTTATTCTATTCATCGGCATTACGGTGCGCTAATGAAAAAATCCAGTAGATTTTCTGCTAAACCTTTTCTAAAGAGAGTCATGATTACTCTCCTAGCATTGAGCTCAATAACCAATATCTCTCTTCAGGGGTGGCGGAGCTTGGGTAAAAGGCGTTGCTGAAATTGGCTTCGTCTCCTTGATATACCTCGTTTTTTCTTCTTCTCTCTCTCTCTCTCTCTCTCTCCCGCTCTCTCTCTCTTAAACACACAACGAGGTAAGAGCTCATGAACTTCTACTTAACCTTAACGGCTTTCTTGCCCTGAAATAAAGCCAGGTGCTATAACACAGGAGACAGCGTAGGGGTTTTAGTTATGATAACCTTCTGATTACAATTTGAACCCTGGACTGTTGACTTTAGTTTGATCGTAGCCTCTGCTCCTGAAATGTTATATGATTCATATGGATTCTGACTTATTAAGTTGATAAAACATAAAAAAACATGTAATTTAGTATTTTGTAAAATAGAAGTGATGTATGCAGGTTTATATTGAACCTACTTTACTGAATACATTATCACTCGAGTATAATCACTGGATTATCATCAAATGTTTCACATATTTTATATTAATTCTTTTATTTATTTCTAATTGTGATTTTTCCCACATGATTCAGCAATCATGATTTCACAATTAATTTACTTTCACATGTGATTTTCCTCAACTTTCGCATGTAATTTTTTCCATGCATCATTCGCTTTCACATGATATTTCACATTCCCCCGCCAAGTAATTTTATTTCATATTATTATTAGTATTATTATTATTTTTATTATTATTTTTTTTTACGGGTTGTTCCATTTAACATGATACTTTTCATTGACCATTTACTTTAATGTGACTTTTTATGAGTTGCTTCATTTCGCATGTGAATTTTTTCACATATCATTAACTTTCACATGTGATTTTTTTCACCTGATTTATTTCATTTCACATGTGAATTATTTATTTATTTATTTTTTACAAATAAACTTTCACATATTATTTTTTCACAAGTTATGTTTCACATGATTTTTTTCACAGATTGTTTGCTTTCACATGCAATTCATTTAACATATAATTTTCCTTCACACATGATTTTTACATTGATCTTTTACATTCACAGGTGATTTAAAAAAAAAGATATTTCTCTTCACATTGTTTTTTTTGTCAACTGATCATTTACTTTTGCATTTAAAAAAAAATAGATCATTTACCTTATCATGTAATAATTTTCACACACTATTTAACTTCATGTACTTTATTTTTAACAGATACAAAAAAAAATTTTTACAAATTTTTTTTTTTACAATTTAAATATAATGAAATTTTTAAGTATGGTTTTTCAGTAATTTACCTGTGTGTAATTCAATGTTAGAATTTATCTTAACATGCAAGAGATATGATATTCAATATACATATGATGTGACATGATATTTAATATAATCAATATGAACAAGAATGAGCAATACAGTAGCTAAAAGTAAATAAACATAGGCGGCATGGTGGCTTAGTGGTTAGCACTGTCGCCTTGGTGCTGAGTTCGATTCACGTCTTTCTGCATGGAGTTTGCATGTTCTCCCCATTCTTGGTGGGTTTCCTCCGGGTTCTCCGGTTTCCTCCCGCAGTGTAAAAAACATGCAGATTAGGCTAATTGGTCTTCCCAAATTGCTCGTAGATTGTCCCCTGGCATCCACGATACCCAGTTAGACTACAGAGGTTCCTAAATGGTTGAATGGAAATAAACATAACATAGCATGAATATTAATAATAAAAGTTGATCCCTGTTATTTTTTTATGGCTTTGTCTATTGATCAGGTGCAATTAAACATGAAAGTCAGTATCTTTCTAAATCTGTGCACAGTGTGTGAGTGAAACTCAAGAAGAGATGTATGAGGAGATGAGTTTTTTTTTCTCCTTTTGGCAGGAAGGAGACTTTACTCCTTAGTTATAAAGACATTAAAAAGCTGTGTTTTCTAAATTTTCTTCAGGATGCAATTTTATTTTATTTATATTTATTTTATTTATATTTATATATTAACTAAGTAAATTAATATGCTTTTTTGATGTATACTGAGATTCCCTGGCTCATCTATCAGATGTTTCTGTGGTTTCTGTGCACTGGGAATTTTTGTGCTTTGGTCTTCTTTCCTTGGTGTTATTTTTAGAAGATTCTTGTTAAAAATCATTACGCCAAGGCTTATGTTTCAGAGTAGCTTTTTTCTCCTGATCTTCCTCTATTCTCTGCTTTGCCTGGAATCAAAGCATGACAGGGGAAGACACAGAATGGAAGCAAAAAAAAAAACAAAAAAAAAACAAAAACCCCTAAAAACAAAGAAAATTCTTTCATGTTGTCAGGTTCTCTGGTGAAATTATGGAAGGCTTCTCAAATTATCCGTGACTGATAAAGCAAGGACTAAGGTTGCTGTTGTGACGCTGGAACTGGGCTGTTGTGCTCTATAGGATTCAAGCACGTCACCATGCGATTAAGGTTTAATTGCTCGTTGCATGATGAAGCAACGGAACAGAATAATAGCAATAACGCCACAATGCAGTAACAAGAGTAGTGGTGTGATGTTGGAGGGGGGAAAAAAAAGGTTGAACAGTGGAAGAAATAGATATCGATATGACAGATTGGACTGATGGATATAAAGCTTTTATAAGCACTGATTACATGGGAGGAGACAAAGGCAGAAGGGGCTGACTGACAAAAAGAGGGGGAAAAATAACTTTCTGCTGATGGGAACATGTTTGAAAGACTGTCAGGAGCATAGGATTTTATGATGTTAAAAGAATATCCAAGGAGCAACACACATTAGTGCATATCTTGAGTCGAAAGTATTATTTCGGGAGCTTTTCCAGTTAGCTAGCAAAGAATTAGAATGCTTTGTATTGGCAAGAAGGAGGTATTAGCTGGCTATGTTTCCTGTTAGCTCTTGAATTGGATTGCAGTCTATACTCAGTATGTACCTACTGTATCCATCCATCCATCCATCCATCCATCTATCCAGGAACCTCTGTAATACAATTATTGGTCGTAATTATTACGACCCTGGTAGGACCTCCAGTCAACACACTGTGGACAATTTGGGAACGCTAATTAGCCTAATCTGCATGTCTTTGAAATGTGGGAGGAAACGGGATTACCCAGAGGAAACCCACCAAGCATGGGGAACGGTAATTGAACCCGGACCTTAGAGGTGCAAGGTAACCACTAAGCCACCGTGCCGCCACCTACTGTGACATTTTGTTTTTGATTGGAAAGTTAGTTTTTTAATATTTAAACAACTAGCTAGAGTATATGAGGTATCTACTGTATATACTGTAGTTAATTTCTCCTGCTATACAGTGACAACAATATTAGCATAGCTATGACCTAAAATTAATACAGGACATTGGCCAGAACATTTTCCCAAAATATTGTTAAACTAAACACATTTAAAGTATTTACCGTATTAGTTTAAACTTTTGATTTTATTACAGAAATGACCGTTATCCTCATCCTCAGTTGAGACGCGAGCCTGTACTGAACACCGAGGTTAAAAGATCAAGACGAGCAAGAAAGGATTTCAAGGTGTCTTAAGTGACTCATATCTATCCTCACTTTCAAACAATCTCTCCTGCTGACTCGTACCACCACCGTAGAGATAAAATCACAGCCAGTTTTTCTCTCTAAGGCCTTTGACGTGCATCTATTCTCTCAAGGTCAAAAGTGCTACGCGTAAAAAAAAGGACTCCATGATTGCCTCACTATTGATCATCCAGCAACCCCTACCCTACTCAATTTTCTCTCCTTCTCCTTCTTCAAACGCACACCCGTCTGCCCTGAGTATCTCAGCATGCCTGATCTCATCTACTGACCTTTGTCACTTGAGGCCCTGTTATGATCGATTACGGTGAGATTACATGGCCATTACATGATACTCACTTATTGGAGTGGAATTTATTCTCAAATTTAATGTGCGACTAGAATTTCTGTCCACTTCATATGTGATGCATATAGATTCTGACTCAAGTATTAAATGCAAGTGATATCGAACCTGCTTTATCGAACAGATCACTTCCTGCATCGCATTTCGTCATGTCACATGGTCATCGATCGAGTATGATCACATGACTATACATACTGTATGTATGATTAAGATATTTTTCATGTGGTGTACAGTATGTGGTTGGATTTATTTTTTGATTCATTTACTTAAAAAAAATAAAGTGAAATTTTAAACATTTTTTTGATTTACTGTTGTACATGTTAAACAATTGAAATTATCGTTCTCTTTGTAATGTGACTTTTTTTCACTTTAACTATTCACTTTTATGTGTATTTTTGCCTACGTCATTTATTTCCACAAGAGATTTTTTTATGAATCCTTTACTTTCGCATGATTTTTTTTCCAAAGTTTATACACTTTGTATATGTAATTTTGTCATGTAATTTAGTTTTTCACAGATTTTTACTTTACCATCTAACTTTTTCATGACTCATTTATTTTAACTTGTGATCTTGGCACAGATCTTTTACATTATCATGTGTTTTCTTTTACATTACATCACTTTTTTCCCCCACAGATCTTTTATTTAACATGTGATTTCATTTCTACAGATTGTTTAATTCCTCATAATTTTTTCCACAGATCATTTTCTTCACCATCTCTCTCTCTCTCTCTCTCTCTCTCTCTCTCTCTTGTATGAGTCATTTAATTTTACTTTTTATTCCAAAGATCAATTACTTTAACATGTAATTTTTTTTTGCATAAGTTACTTTCTTGTGTGATTTCTTTTTGACAGATTTTTTTTCATACTTCAGCATGTGATATTTTTCATTAATAATTTACCTTTGCATTTATTTTCCTTTTTTAATTTCTTAATACATTTTTTTCATGATTTTATTTTATTCCATGTTTTGCATGTCACTGAATTTGATATGTTGTGTTTAATTGAGTTAAAAGTATTTGTTGTCACATTATTCATTTATTTTCTCAAGATTGTGCCCAACATGATTTCATATATAATTTTTCTCATTTTCTCTTTTTTATATATATGCTTCATTTACCTATACGTATGTTGAATAAATGAATATACAGTATTTTAATGTGATTTTTCTTTTTTTTTTTTTTTTACATTTTCTTTAATAAGTTTTGTCATTTTTAAAAATAATTTTCATACAGTTCATGGATTTTAATATGTGATTTTCGCACACAATGCATTATCAAATAAAATTTTAACATCATTGTTATACATTTATGTTGAAACTCTCACACAATTAGTTTTTTTTGATAAATGCATTTTTACATGTAACTTTTTTGATTAATTGATGTTCACGTAATTAAATTATGTGATTCATTTAATATTTTACTACACAGTCATGTATTGTTGAAATGTACTCTTTACTGCAGTATACTATAGTATGCGATTTAATAATCTGAGTGTTTTTCATTAAACGGTAGAGTGAAACAAAATTTCAGTAACCGATCAGTGATTTCCCATGCCTATTCCAATTTATTAACCATACATCATTATCTTAACATTGTCACATCTCCCAGGTGTGATATACTGTAAATCCCAACCATTATCTCCACTAAGACAGAATGTTTCCTGAGTGTGTAGATAGGTAAAATTCTTTTCCCTTATGTACTCGCTCTGTGTCTTAACATCCTCGGTAATCGTTTTACAGTTTATTTCTCTCTCCCTCTCTTTTCTTTAGCCCTTTTCTCTCAGCCATCCACAGAGTAGGCACTCATTCCCTTGTGCAATAACTGACAATATTGGTCTGAGAGTGTGTCAAGAGTTCTCCAAGCTATATTGGAGGCCAAAATGTAATAACTTGAAGGAGCTGCACTCATGGAGACAAGTCTAACAGACAATCATCCAAACTGGTAGCTTCCTAGTGTTGTGTACTGTTTTCTAAACTTGTTTGGTGTTAATAAAAAAATAAAAATCTGTCAAAAGTCAGTACAGTGTTATACTGCAAGTGTTGCATCACAATTTATAGGTAAATCTTTCGACACTGTGGATGTGGTATATGTCATATTAGTTCATAACATGTTTTATGATGGGAATACACGTTTTTTTTTTATTTGCAAAATTTACAAAAGTAACAATGTTCTATATTGTTACTTAAGTCCTATATTGTTTCCTATATTATTACTTAAGTGTATACGTCATTTAATCTCACATGTTTTTTTCACAGGTCGCTTACTTTCTCATGTGATTTTGTTTACAAATATCACATGCAAATTTACTTTAACGTGATATTTTTCACAGCTTATTTACAGTCATGTGATTGTTTTTCAAGTCATTTACTTTCCCATGTCATACTGTACCGAGTGGTTTAACATGTGATTTTGTTCATAAGTCATTTACTTTAACATATAATGTTTTTCACCTTTAATTTAACATGTGATATTTTTCATGAATCGTTTACTTTTGCATGGATTTTTCACATGAGATTTTCCGTGATTTGCCTCCATGTCATGTTCTCCATGTTTCACATGTAACTGAATATGATGGAATTAATTTCCATACATAGTATAGTTTTCTTTAGAACTGCTTTCTAAATTTTGAAGATGAAATAAAGTCCCCAACTTACAAACAAGTTCGTAAGTCCGGGAGCATGTTCGTAAGTTGGATTCGCTCTTAAGTCCGACAAAGTGAGTCTTTGACACAAATATATAATGTAAAACATAAAAAAAGAATGTCATTTTGCCTCAGAGCTGTTTCAGACCTCCTCATGTACCCACATAAAATATAATGGACTTTAGACATTTTATACACTAACACACTGAAAATATTGTATATAACTGTAAATATTGGTATCTCATGCACTGAAATAAACGGGAGCTACTTTCACGATTTGTTCACATCTACACCTGTTCATATCACAAGGTCTGTTCATATCTGCAAAAATCATACAGAAAAAGTCGGGGACTTAATTATAAATTTTTTTTTTAATGTCAAAAATCATCACAGTATTATACTGCAAATGTTGCATCACAGTTTATAGGTAAATCTTTCCACATTGTGTATGTACTGTATATTATATATACAGTATATTTCATATTAGACATATATCAGTATATTTTATATGTTTTATGATGGGAACGCTCAGTTTTCTTTTTATTCGTAAAACGTAACGATGTCCCGTATTGTTAATTTCCTCTTTCAGACATCTCCTTTTTCCGAACTTATTACCCCTGAACACTGACTGCGCCTGTTGCTGTCAACTGGAGTGTGAACTGAATTATAGATATCTAATTTCAGCTCAACCTGAGGCCATGAGGCGTTTGGTGAACACCATGGATATTTTATCACTGTTCAAGAAATAAATAAAAGCAGAGCGAGCTCACACAGAGCACATATTATGCATTTGTTATGGGACAGAAATGAAAGAACCGAGTGTGTGTGTGTGTGTGTGTGTGTGTGTGTGTGTGTGTGTGTGTGTGTGTGTGTGTGTGTGTGTGTGTGTGTG
>JAQMYL010000013.1:14010276-14015848 GCA_030014365.1 Clarias pachynema | reverse complement strand
ATAGCGGCATGGTGGTGTAGTGGTTAGCACATTCACCTTGCACCTTCAGCCTCAGGTCTGTGTGCATAGAGTTTGTATGTTCTCCCTGTGCTTGGTGGGTTTCCTCTGGGTACTCCGGTTTCCTCCCACAGTTCAAAGACATACAGATTAGGCTAATTGGTGTTCCCAAATTACCTGTAGTGTGTGAATGTGCGTGTGAATGTAGACTGGAGGTCCTACCACGGTCATAAAATGGGAATTAATACACTGGTAATCACCATTGGCCTTATTGGACTACAGAGGTTCCTAGATAGACAGATGCTGTATATGTACAGTATACTGTATATATTGACATTACATTTACCCATCGTTCAAACACAGTGCATTTTCACTAGATTGTAAAAAATATAGATGCACCTGCTAAATCTGTAGCTCTGCGTCTATCTATTTTCAACAGCATTATTTTTTTTGGTATTATTGATTGAATAATTTTGAGCAGCACTCTAACAGGTTCCATGTTTCTAAAGAAAAACAAATCGCAGTGATAGAAGAATTAAGTGTGGGCTGGTGTTTGTGTGCATGTGTGTGTGTGTGTGTGTGTGTGTGTGTGTGTGGGCAGTCAAAACAGTTCTAAATATCTAACGTGTAAATGATTCATAGACTCGTCCATTTAAATATAGACAGTTGGGAAACGTTGGACTGTTTTCATGGGAGATTTGGTGTGATTGTGTAATTATGGAGTTATGTTGAATTTTGTAAGGAAAATAAATGCGCTATGCGGCATGGTGACATAATGGTTTGCACTTGTGGCCTCGCACCTCCAGGGTCGAGGGTTTTGAGTCCCACATTGGGGTTTGTGTGCATGGAGTTTGCATGTTCTCCCTGTGCTTGGTGGGTTTCCTCCGGGTACTCCGGTTTCCTCCCACAGGCCAAAGACATGCAGATTAGACTAATTGGTGTTCCCAAATTGCCAGTAGTGTGTATGTGTCGCTGTGTGTGCCCTGCAATGGATTGATGCCTTGGTGTATCCTGCCTTGTGCCCTGAGTACCCCGATACCTCCAGGCTTTCTGTGATTCTGTAAAGGATAAGAAGTCATTTAGAGAACGAGTGAGTAAATGTGCAGTAATATTGAGGCTCTAGATTAAACGATAAATTCTTTTAAGTTTTAAGTTCGTTTTTTCGAGTGTGTGGGTATGGCTGTTTGTGCACTGGGAGACAGTGCTGCCTTCTTCTTTTCTTCTTCTCCTTATTATTAAAGTTTTATTTGAGCATTGGTGGTTCAGTAGTCGATGTCTCACCTGCCATGCCGAGGCCCAGGCTCAGGTTTGATTTCCAGCCAATGTCCAATGCTCAGAAAAAGATGCAAGGGTTGCATTAGGATGGATATCCAGCATAAAACCCGTGCCAGATCAAATGTTTGGATCCCCTAACAGGAGCAGCCAAAAGAAGAACAACATTATTAAAGTTTCATTCTCCATCATTCAACCTGAAGTTTGTCTTAATCCCTCTGTCACTGAGTAGACAATAAGCTAGACACTATCGGTTTTTGGGGGAAAAAATAATTTTGGGGGTGTGAGAGAATGTTTTTTCTGTTGGTGGGGGGTTACTTAACTTAGTCGTATCCAATACCCCCATCATTAGGGCACTCCCATATAGGGAGGGCCAAGGACTCTCAAGTGTTTCTTCCGAGCCGTGTGACGCCAGCCAACAGCATCTTCTAGAATAGCGAGCTCACCATGGGGAATGCTGTAACACGCTCGGAGGACAGCGCTATCCATTTCTTTCACCAGACGCCCATGTATAGCCGCGATTGATGTGAGAGCGCGTAATGCCACTCATCCCTCCTCTCTGAGAGAGCTCGGTCAATCAGCTATCACCAGGCCCCCAGCTGTGGGAGGCTACGGCATCACCTGTGTTCGGACTTGAGATTTCCGGAGATTTAGGGTGAGCTCGATACCTCTACAGTACACAAGGACTAAATGAGAATGTTCAGCTATAACAGGGTACGAAAACACAGCCAAACCAAGGAGCAACATGGCACCTACAATATGATCTTTCGGCTGCTGGGAATATGGTCTTTCAACAAGGGGTTGTCACAGCGGACTGCACATACAGTACAAGCTTGGCGTGGGTTTTACGTCGGATGCCTTTTCTGACACAACCCTCCTATTTTACCCAGGCTTGGGACCGGCACTGCATCCAGTGGCTGCGGTTTGGGCACTGACTGGGAATTGAACCCGGGCCCAAACCCCAGCCACTGGATTCAGTGCCATGCAATAAATTCTTTTAATGATAAGTAGTAATGCATAAGGTAAAAGATATCAGCTGGCATAAGGACTTGTGTTCCTGTCCCATGCCCAGTATTCCCACCGTGAGCTTAACTGTTGTTATTTGTCAACTAAGACTTGCACAAATTCTGGCTCAATTAAAAACTTAATCAGGACAGTACTGTAAATAATCTTTGATGGGCATTTTAGCTATGGATTTTTTTTCTCCGTGCTATATATTGAAATAAGGTTCCAGCTGGATGAGATATTTCTTTCACACTTCATCACCTCTCTCTCTCTTCTTCTTCTTCTTCTTCTTTTCTATAAAGTTTTGGCTGAGGATAAGCAAGCATTGAGTCTATTTTTAACCCTGTCTGTAGGCACGAGCATGTTCTGTGCATGTTAACTCCAGCACACAAAAACAACACATATCTCGAATCCTCTTGCATATATTGACTTGCATATAAATTTATTGAAAACATTTTTTTCCCAATGATAATGATTAATAAACATGCTTTAGATGCACTCTTCCAAACCATTTTTTCAGCCATTCAACCTCTTTGACTTTCTTTCTCCGCTCCAGTCCCTGATGATGGAGTCAGTGAAATGAGTTTCAGAAATTCAGCAACGACCCATCTGTCATGTATTCGTCATGAGCCCTGCGATTTCGTGCTTGGGATAAAAGGAAAGGTCATCGCGTCTCCGCTGGAAGGTCACAAATGTCACCGGGACAGACTGTCTAATGAAAAACCAATGCATATCCGCTTAAACTCATCAATGTCCCGTGAGCATGTGTATGTGCGCGCTCACATTCCGAGGTATCCTAAATGCAAAACCGATGAGTCCGTTCACTTAACTGGATCAGCGCCGTGACGTGAAGTACAACTCGTGAACCGGTGATTGAATCGGCGCATTCTCGGCCTTTCGTCTCACTAGGTGAGGTTCGATGAGACTACATCCGACCTGCAGGATGACATTTGTACAAATGTGAATTGAATTTGAGAGCTGGGTGCTGAAAAGGTGACACGGAACGTAGCCCCAGTTTAAAAGGCACATCTCTCATTTTTTGTTTTATAATGAGTAAACGGAATTAGATTTAGCAAGACAGCCATGAAAGAGTGGCTTTATGAATTCAGCTTTAGCTACCGAGCATAGCAAATAGTTATAAATGATTGTAAAGTATAAGACTGTCAGGTTTTAGGGGTTGCTTAGCTCTGTGTGATGAATTCTCACATGTTTAACGTTGCAGCTTCCATGTTTCCAGCTTGGATTGCACGCTTAATTGAAACAAAGTAGAAATTGGGTGGATAATTGTTCTTATAAGAAATTATACCACAAATCCTGTATGTTACTATGGTAGACTACTATAGTATTTGGTATTTTTTTCTTATTTTGTTCTGTCCACTCCCCAACCTGGAGATTCTGCATATCCATTATTCCTGTGGAACATACTTAAGGGGATAGCTTGCCAGCTCAACGCCCGATTGCCATTCACACACTACGGGAAATTTGGGAACATCATTCAGTCTGCGTGTCTTTGGACTGTGGAAAGACACCGGAGTATCCGGAGGAAACCCACCAAGCACTGCACACAGAACACAGGCAGGAATCGAACCCGATGCTGAAGGTGCAAAGTGACCGTGCTACCACTAACCCACCATGCCACTGTAAACTTTAAAACATACCATAATATTACCGTGGTACTTCAGGCATTACCATGATAGGCAGTCATAGATCTCCTGGGTGGGGTACTATGGCACTTCAGTGGGTACCGTGCGTGTACCCTGTACTTTGGTGAATACCATGGTACTTACAGGTTAGTAGAGTGGCTACCTAATTTCAGAGGGTTTCCAATATGCTATGTTTGTATATATATAGTGTTTCAACATACACTATGTTATTTATTTAATCTTTCATAGATACAATGGTACCATACTTTAGAAATATTCCCATTTGCAGTACATAAACATGTATAACATACAGTATTTTCGACAGTATCCTGATACTTATCCAGTTCCATCCATCCATCCATCCATCCATCCATCTAGGAACCTCTGTTGTCCAACTAAGGATTGCGAAGGCCAGTGGTGACCATTGTATTTATTCCCATTTTACACCCATTTACAGCCATTCACACACAATTTGAGAACACCAATTAGCCTAATCTGCATGTTTTGGGTTGAAACCCACCAATCATCGGGAGAACATGCAAAGTCCATGCACACAAACCATGAGGCAGTAATCAAACCCCCGATGCTGGAGGTGCAAGGTGGCTTGGTGCTAACCACTAAGCAACTATGTCGCCATGATCTATAGTACATTCCATAATATTACCGTGGTACTACAGGCGTTACCACGGTAGGCACCATAGGACTTCATAGATGCTTAGGCAATTATTTCTGCTCGCAACGATTTGCACAGTGACAGGACAAGCTGTCTCAATTAATTGTTAAAAACGTAATAATAGTTGAAATAAAAACATATTTCCATACAGATCAGTGTACATTATTTAAAAGCATTCACAAGGAAAACTTTATAATTCGTTCTGTGGTTCGACTTGACGCTTTAAAAAGCTGGCTGTGGTTTCACAGTGGCAGGTTGACTGGCAGCTGATTGTTACGCATTCGACAAAATTTGCAAGGCCGTCTGGCATCCTGTGTTCCCAAGAACCTGTATCAAGTCATGTCCATGTCAGGAAATGACACTCTTTGTGTTACAGCGCGCATAACATACTGTAGGCTCAGTCAGCTCAGCGAAATCACCAGTGGTTAGTCACAAATAAATATTTCAGCGTCTGAATAAATAGTCACTCTTACTTCAATATGCATTTGCCTTCAGCTACAAAACATAATGCCTGGTTTGGGCTTTTTGATTTCCATGCCGGGTCCGTGATTGACGCCTATCCTTTGAATGAGCTCCAAATCTGACTTTAATGGAGATTTAAACAAAATAGATATATATATATATCCCTTCGTCTTGCTGCGGCAGCAGTGTCGATGACCTCTGTGCGCTCTAAATTTAAAGAGAATTTGTTGTTGTTGTTGTTGTTTTTTTTCTCTCTTCCTTTCCACAGAACATGAGGTCTGAATAACAAAAGTTCAGAAAACTCCCAGAAAAACTTACAGCAGTAGCTTTGAAAAGCATTTCATCTGAACAACATACAAAAGGAACTTTTTTTTTCTTCAATATTCGAGTGCATTCAATTCCGATAAAAAGGTACGAAGGTCATTTATATAACTTTCATTATTTTCTAAAGGTATACGCTGCCCATGGTTCTGGGTTAAAGAAGCATTTTAATGGTACATACAAATGTTTAAACAACAAG
>JAQMYL010000013.1:14000276-14005276 GCA_030014365.1 Clarias pachynema | reverse complement strand
GTATGGTACTATAAAGCATGTACCAGGCTGTCAAAAATACAGTATGTTATAGAGTACATGTTTATATATCATAATAACAATATTTATATAGAATGTTACCACTAAATACCACGGTGTACAGTATGTTGAAATATTGCATACAGTAATATGGTACTGCCAGTACTATGCCATACCATTACTATGTACTGTACTAACATATCTAATATAACGATAAAGATAACATAAGTTGTTTGGTAGCTCTCAAAGACTAGCAGCAATAATAAACTAAAGAACAAACACAAGATAATTGCACTAAAATATAATAAATATAACAATGTATACAATGGAATGTACAGTATGGACAAATACTGTATCAGGTACCTGCTAAATTTTGGTAGCCACTGAGCTAACCAATAAGTATGGTATTCATCAAAGTAGTGTGGTGCACACCGTAGTTCTACCACAGTACTTGTACATGGTACAACGCACCATTGTATATATTTCAATATACCCCACTATGGTACATGGTTCTATCAGGGCATATGCTCTGGTAAATTGGTATATGTAATACAGTATGTTACAGGATTCTACCTTGAATTGTAGTATGGAACTATGGAACATGTACCAGGATACTGTCAAAAATATGTTATACATGTTATGATATAGCCTGTACTATATCATATACAGTAGTATCAAGTATCAAGAAGTACTGTATGTACTAACATATCTAAAATGGTACAGTATGTACAAACATACAGTATCATATTAGATACCTGATGAACTTTGGTAGCCATTGTGGTACTTAATAAGTACCATGGTATTCACCAAAGTATTGTGGTACATAACCTGGTAATATATAAAGACCCTATTGTGCCTGCCATGGTAATGTCTGAAGTATGACATAATACTATGGTATATTTTAGTAAAATATACAGTAGTATATTTCATATGAAAAGTTCTTATTGGGCTTTCATTAGATATCAAAATATATTCGGTTTTACACAACGATTAAAGAGAAAAAAAACGGACCGGTGGGATGTCTAGGGTAATAACATCCATCCATTCACTCATCAATTATCTATACCAATTATCTTGTGCAGAATCACGGAGGGATCTGGATGAACTTATCTCAATTTTCAATTTGAAATCATTCATCAGCCTTCCCTGCATGCCTTTGGACTGTGGGAAGAAACACCTGGAGGAAAGCAAGCAAGACCAAGCACAAGGAGAACATTAATATTCCACGCCTTTGTTAACTTTATTAATTATAGCCCATTTTAGCTTTCCATGGAATTCCCATTGATTTCCAGTAATCGCTTGCTGACAGAACAAACTTTCCTTTTTTTTCACCTTTCAAATAACTGGACAAACATTTAAGCACCTACTGTTTATAAAGAAACCAAAGTAAGAATACAACCAGGTAGATGCGACTGGGTGTACCTGGCAAATATTGGTGGTAAGTGAACCAGTTATAAACACATGGAGGTGATTTGGAGTTTAAGAAATGTTATGAGTCAGAGTGATGTAATGTTTGAAGTGGTCATGACATCTGTCTGACATGGTCACGCCAACTTCTAGGCAAAAGGGATGTTATTTACTGGATGTCATTTCCAAAAAACAGTCACAAAAGCATTTTCAACAAGAAAACACGTCTGATAACATTTTCATCTTAAACAACACTTTGTCTCCTTAGCAATTGCTTCTTGCTTAAAGTCGTTCCAAATTGCCTCCGAGTCACCCATGCTGTGTTTATCAGCGTAAAGTGAGCTACAAAGCTTAATAGCTTCTAACACAATTCCCAAAGACCTTATCAAGGGCACTACTTGGTATATGGAACAAGGGATTGTACACCCAACATAGCTGGAAATGTCAATATTAGTTAATGTTACCTGTACTGTATATCATTTTATAAAATGTAAAGCACAGCATATTCCATTCTGCATTCATTTTCACATGGTTGTTTCTCCCTTGAATAAGTTGTGAGGTTCAACACAAAGCATCAGGTAATCCAGAGGTGGGAGGTATGGGAATAAATACAACTTCACGGTCGTAGTTGACTACAGAGGTTTTTAGATAAATGGTTGAATTGATGGAAGGTACAATATTTGAGTAGTTTTATTAGAGGATACTTTTTACTTTTACTCTGCTGAAAAGTTCTGCAAATGTTTGTACTTTTACTGAACTACATTTCTGGGAATTTCGCCACCTGCTGACTATTATGCGTAATTGCACGACTTGCCTTTCCATCGGGACACGTTTATTTTTTACTATGAAAAAGGCCACAGTGAGCTTATACAAGCTCAGTACATTTAAAACTTCAGTAAATTTGAAGGTGAGTACTTCTGTTCCTTTATTTAGGTGCATTAGTATATGAATGACTACTACTTTTATGTGAGTAATATTTGCCCTGGGGAATATCTACCTTTGCTCAAGTACAGGATTTATGTACTTTACCCTCCTCAGAGGTACTCTTTCTGTTATTAAAGCCGCAGTGGCAGGGGTAGAACGGTGGTTAAGGTGTTGGACTGCTGATCAGATAGTCCCAGCACCACCTGGCTGCCACTTGAGCGAGGTCCTTCACCCTCAAGTGCTCAGATACAACTGTGTGTCAAGCTGTCAACCAGACATCATGAGTAACTGCCACAGAAACAACGGATATATCTCCAGGGTGGGGATTATCCATCACCGGATGGCATGTGTATGGATCCTTTCACTATCCCCCTTCATCCTATCAAAGCAGCAAACTTTTCATGAGAACAACCTCAGTTTCGACCTTTCCGTATAGAAAAGCAAAGGATAATATTGACTTTGGTCACATGATTAGCCAATAGCTGTGATGCAGGCTACAAGCAAATCATTGGTTAAACATTTGCCAAGTCTTTTACCGTTTATCCAATCAAACCTTACCTAAGACACATTTCAGATGGTCAAAGCTTATACTTCTCAAAGTCAAATCGGTTGAGATGCACTCATTGCTGTTTGGGTAGCTCGGGGACAACTAAACAATGTCGTAAACCGGAAAGAACGATTTCCAAACTTTGGAAATATGCACATGTATGGAAGTTATTTCCGTTACTGCATTACTGAGTGATATTATAAATACATTCAATAGGACCAAAAATAGCCTGGACTCTATTGTGTGCTGATGGAAGGCCTAGTAATGACGCCTGGTTTGGAGTGTGTGTGTGTGTGTGTGTTTGTGTGTGTGCATAAGTAATGACATATCTGCTATGGCTCACTGCTCAAACAGAGACACAGATGTATCAGCCTCCATCCTTGCATCACACACACACACACACACATATGAGCACGCTGTTATTTATGCACATCCCAACCAACAACTCATTCTCTACCCACTCTAATTGCTAACATGACAAATGTTTTTTTTCTAAGCAGAGAGTAATAACCGACGCACACATCCATGCTGATGTAAATGGTGTGATGTGTAAGTGCAACCCAATTAACGACCATGGAGGAGTCATGTAGCTGCATGAATATTTCAGATGTCAGAACAGAGTACAGTATGGACTTATAAGGGCACGGGCACACACATGGGTTGTATGTGTTTGTGTCTGTGTGTGTGTGGAAGCAGACTGTTTTGTTTGAGGCAAGAGATGAGGCAATGAGGTAAGCAGGACTCCCCAATGAAAGACTCCGAACCTGCAGTCTTTGCCTCCTGGCCTGGAACTAATTGGTGCAAGATTAAGTTTCTGAGGGATATAATAACCCAGGGCACATTTCCGTTTGGGTGCAGAGAGAGAGAGAGAGAGAGAGAGAGAGAGAGAGAGAGCGTGTAAAAAGGTGCAACTTTGTGTTTTCATCATACAGCTATAAAAAGAATCACAGCCTGGAATCAGACTGCACCGATTGAGTTTGAGCTTTATATATATTTTAAAAAGTGCAAAACGTTAAAATCTGTCCTGATTAAAATCGAGCCGAACAATAATATAAGACAAATGTTTTCGTAAATTGGCATGGGCATCCGGTCCCAGCGGGCATGCAGACTAGCCCTCGGGTCATCTTTAAAAGTCAGGAATCCTTAAGTGGTATTTTGGCATGTCTTCAAGATGAATTTAGTATGAAGTCTTAAAGAAAATTAGTTCTTAAAATCTTTAGGGATTTAATGGGTCAGGAAGACATCCCCAATAGGTCTCTCGAGAGAGAGAAGGAGAGAGAGAGACTTAATCAGATATCATCTGGAAGATCTGTTTTAGTTGCCATATTTCATCTTCGTTATGCGATAAATGTTTTAGACAACATAGCATTCATTCATCCATCCATCTAGGAAACCCTGTAGTCCAACTTGGGACCGTGGAGGCCACTGGTGACCGCTGTATTTATTCCCATTATTACGAGAAAGGTAGGATCTCCAGTCAACAATCACACATGCATTCACACTATGGGCAATTTGGGAATGCCAATTAGCCTAATCTGCATGTTTTGGACTAGGGGAGAACACCATAATACCCAGAGGAAACCCACCTAGCACGGGGAAACATGCAAACTCCATGCACACAGACCCTGAGGCGGGAATTGTACCCAAACCCTGGAGGTGCAAGTAGACATGTTATTGAGATGTGTCTGCAGCTTTAACTTTAGAGGGTGTTTTGGGATCAAATGTACTAGAAAATAGAGGGCATTTTTTTTCAGAATTATTAAATAGTCTTTAAAAACTCCTGATGGTCAAAATTACACTCTCCAGCAGGTAGAAAAATGCTGTATTTCCATGAAACAGCAATTCATCTTCTTAAACAGTCTCAGCAGTACATCTCTTAAAGAAAAGCACTAACAGCCAGAAGAAGTGTACACATGAGCTTTTTATTTAGGCTTGTATGCGTGAAATGGCAAAAGATCACACAGACGATAAATCCATGTCTGTAATATTCGGTAAATAATACAGCACTGACAGGCAAAGAAATACATAAAGGTCAAGTGGGTGTAACAGAGTTAGAATTGCACTTTGTTAAAATTATAATATTTTCAAATTGTATTGTGATTTTTATTTATTTAAAGATTTTATT
>JAQMYL010000013.1:13989043-14000176 GCA_030014365.1 Clarias pachynema | reverse complement strand
CATATAAATCTTTGTATGTAGTTTTTAAGTTTGGTTTAAGGTTATAAATGAAAAATGTGTTAATTCTGTTGTAACTGGAAAGAAAAAAATGTTTTCCTGTCAATTTTAATGTATCCTTATGTATGGAAATGTGGATAAATTGTAAAATTTACGAAATGCCCTGACATGCATGTTTGAGAAAATAATTAATCTGACTCACAATGCTGCCGTGTATTGATGAGGGGGTCAGATGTGCATTGCAGTCCGAAGACAATATATATGTTTAATTGTCTTCTACAGGATCGAATAAAATAATGGAAAGCAGCTCTTGGTGTCGTTCTGGTGTTTGAGAGTAAAAAGCAGACCCGTTACATGGGGAAAAAATAAAAAAGATGGCAACAAGAAAAATATGGACAGAAGGGAATGAAGATAATGAATGATAGACATGGTTGTAACTGGGAGTGAGAAAGGGATTCTGGGAGTTTCTGAGGCATGGATTGTTTATGATAATCATATCTCATCTACATCACAAATCAAATATCTTCATGAAATACCAACATCATTCATCAATGTCATTCTTCGTAACATACTATTGTTCATTACTGAGCATTTATCAACCAGACAACGGTATTCCCGATAGTAAAGACCAATCTGATTTATAGTAGTATGAAGTAGTGTCAAAAAGTTTCAAGGCTAGTTTTGCGCCAACAGATGGCAGCACAAGGTTGCATGCTCAGTCACATGAAGCACCGACCTTCATAAGTCAGTGTGCCAAAAGACATACATCGGTAGTGTATACATCGGGAGCTGTGCAACTGGTGCTATTCTGACTACGTGCATTACCATGCTATTTCACATGGACAGCAAAGAGCGAATGCAAAATTCTGCATAAAACTGGCCAAATCTGCCACAGAGATGTTTGCCATGATTGGGCAAGTTTTTGGCGATGCTGCAATGAGTCGTTCAAGGTATTTTGAATGGTGCGCAAGAGCGAAGAACATCAATGGAAGATGATGAGAGATCAGAAAGACCTCCAATGAGCTTAACCCCTGGAAATGTCACAACCATTCAGCAACTGGTGCATGATCATCTTCATAAACCAAACAACAACACTGCTGCCGTTATCAGTGGGTCATACAGAAGAGTACAGGAGATCCTCTCATGGGATTTGAACATGTGCCAAGTTTGTCCCCAGGCTGCTGACCCAGGAACAGAAGGAACATCGGGTCAAAGTTTGCCAAGAACTCTGTCAGCCCGCGATTAATGATGCGGCCTTCATGTCGAGGACCATTACCGGTGACGAAGTTTGGGTATATGGTTATGACCCTGAGACGAAGCAACAGAAGAGCCCATCATCTCCATGACCGAAAAAGGCGTAGCAGGTCTGCAGCTCGATTGAGTTCATGCTCAACACCTTTTTTGACATTCATTTCATTTTTGTACATCAAAAATTCGTCCCCAGGGGCCAGACAGTCAATAGCGAATCCTACTGCCAGTTTTTAAGGCATCTGAGGGAGAACGTTCATGCTATGAGTTAAGCTCATGTTATTGCTTCTGCTAGCTAAGCAGTTTTGTGAGATTCGTCATTTGTTCAATGTCCGAATGCATTAGAGGAAAGGAAGTCAAGTTGTTGTTGTTGTTAGTCTTTTGACTGCTTCACCACAGTGGATCATCCAATCCGCACAACACCTTGGCACAGGTTTTACTTCCTGATTTCAACCCTCCTATTTTATCCGGGCTTGGGACCCACACTGCATCCAGTGTATCAGGTATTGGGTGGGAATTGAACCTGGGCCTTCTGCATGGTAGGCGAGAAATCTACCACTGAACCACCAAAACGTCCAAAGGTCCATGATGTCCCCGGGAGGAACTGTCTTCAATGCTGGTTCTTCATTTTAACTTTTAAAATGACTTTTGATACATTTGATCGAATCAAGTTTAAACAGCTCCTCATTTCTTAAACTAAATTCAGAAACAGAAAGAAATACCACATACCAAGTTGCTGTTAAATGTTTAACAAAGAGCAAACGTGCACGGATCCAGTTCACACATTTAATCTTTTAAACATGCTTCATAAAGCTTTCCGCTAATAATAGGCAAAAGTTTTAACTCTATTTAAATGCTATACAGTACAGCACGCTGTCTGTGCTTTAATAAGACCTATTTTTTATGTATCACATTCTGCCCCTTTGCCCTGTCACGGCTTGAACCGCCTCTGCTATGTTTCGCTCACGACCTAAAAGTAACATGATGGCAATTTGTGGATTTCAGGAGCCACGAAATAAATAAATAATAAATAAATAAATAAAATACATAAATAAATAAATAAAAAATTATCCGCAGCATTATCGGTGACATGTGTCCTCATTTCGAACGGACAAGGGAGGCGGAAGGTTGCTGATCTCGTCTCTAATTGAACGAGAGCCTAGGTACTGGATGTGGAGAAAACGTCCTCACACAGCGACGCACAAATGGATGGTTAAGCAGGGCCTGGCCGAATGTTTTTCAGTCAATTTCCGGTGCCTGGTTTGTCAGCGGGAACATTTGTCAACAGCGGTATTGATTTAGCAATAGGGCAGAGATTGGCTGGGAGTTAGAGCACTGTAAATCAGGTTACAAATCAAGACAACTGCGACACGGTGGAGAGCGCGCCGCTTCGAACGCTCCCGCTCTCTCTCTCTCTCTCTCTCCCCCTCTCTCTCTGAGACGAAGGTTAAACGTTAGCACGTAATAAGCAGCGACTTTGGGAATTGCACAGCCCTTGGAGTACATTTAGAAACCATTGCGAAGACTCAAAACAAGTTGATTTCAATCTGGTGTGCTGTTTTTTTTTATTTTTATGTGTTTCGAATGAGAATCATTTTTTGACATGCAAAAATACACTGTTAAACATGTTTCACTTTGGGGAAATCATTTAAAAAGTTGACACAAGAAACTTTTGTGTGTCTGTGTGTGTGTGTATAAATATATGTGTGGGTTTGCTGATGCGTGTGCATGCCTGTGAGTTTGTGTGTGTCTGTGCTGAAGGCGAAAGACCAATTATATCTGGCATGAGCCTGACAGAATTCACCTGAAAGAGAAAAAGCACACCTACTCTCCATCTGAGACGACTTTGAGCAGCGCGATCAGACGCACGAACGGTACGCACGCTCGCACACTTCACAGGAGCGCACTCTTTTTAGTACACAGATATCATAACGCGCGCACACACATACGCACATCAGAGAGGCGTGAGGAAACACTTCTCCCATCATACTGTCTCTGGTTAACACCGGCGCTGGGTGTGAGAGTGAACTGTCATGTGAAAGACATACATCCATACCTCCAAGACCATGAAAACCACATGAATTCCAGCAAAATGCCCGGATCAAATCTTAACACTAATGGAAATCTAAACAGTAGAGATTAAGTACTCGGAGCAAGGCACGGGCGGCACGAAGCTTGGTTAAAAAAAATCCCTCCAAACCTACTATATAAAAATGACTCTCTTTTTTTCTTTTTTTGGTTTTAAAGCCCTACTGAAATAGGCAACCTACAAGCTTTTTTTTAGTAACACAACATTTTGAAGGTGTCTAGTTCAGAAACGTGCATTTTTCATGTGAACCAGCTTAGAGCCAATCATCAGCTTCGACTGAATGTACACAGACAAGCTAGACCGGACGGTTTAACCGTCAAGATTTTATTTTGATGGACAAATCTGTTAAATTCAACTTAGCAACTCATTAGATGTTTTGCTACAATATGTACAGTACTATAGTATGGTAATTCAGACATTACAATGATAGCCACAACATGACTTCCTAGTTACTATGGCACTTCAATGGGTACTGTGTTAGTACTACAGTGTGTACCACCATAATTTGTTGAATACCATGGTACTTACTGGGGACCACAGTGGCTGCCAAAGTTCACCAGGTATTTAATATGGTCTGTTTGTACATGTTGTACCATATTTGTTATGTTAGGGCACCTACTGGTATGGTATGGTACAGACAGTACATTACAGGACATTTTCTTTAAAGTATCATAGTACGTGTTCCATAGTACTGTACTACTGTTCATACTATAGTACATACACTGTTGTTTCAAAGTTTGTACCATGGTAAAACCATGTACAGCAAAATACGATGGTAAAGGTACCACTGGACCATTCTAAAATTTCTTATGCAAAGATCTTTTAACTTGGGTTTCCTGCAGGTTAAAGGATCTTAGAGATATCTTGAAAATTTGAGAATGGTAGATCTCAACCAGAAAACACACCAGTCAGAGCATTATAATAATGATGAAAAACAAACCAAAAATAAAATGTATTAATTATTTAATTTGTCTTTACTGCTTGTCCTATACAGGGTTGCAGGAAGACTGGAGCCTATCCCAGGAAACTTCAGGCCCAAGGCTGGGTACATCCTGGACAAGGTGCCAATTCATCACAAGGCACATATGCACAGACCACCCACTCATTCACACACTACACAGGCAATTTGAGAACACTAATTAGCCTTGGATTGTCGGAGGAAACTGGAGTACCAGGTGGAAACCCACCAAGCATGGGGAACCTGCAAATCTATGCAGACAGACCTGAGGTGGGAATTGAACCCTGGACCTTGGGGGTGCAAGGCGACAAAAAGAAATTAAAGATCTGGAAACATAGAAAACATGAAACTAGAAAATAAGGAACTACAGTACTACTAACAGTTTGATCTATAGCAAAATGATAAAGACATGGACGTGCTCATTTATCAAGCCCTTTGTTTTTGAGAATTGAAGTGATGAGCAAGCCATTCAAAGCCAAGATGTTTTAAGATATTTAAGATCTGATTAAAGACTCTGATCAGGCATAGCATTTCAACGTAAAACATAAAGAAGAATATTGTGTAGTTCCCCTTGTGCCACCTGGGGCAGCTCTGGCCCCTTGGGGCATGACTCCACAAGACCTCTTAGGGGTGTGCTGCGGTTTCTGGCATCAGGACACTGGTAGCGGTTCCTTTAGGTGCTGTTAGGTATGGCTTCTGTGGATCAGACTTGTTTGTCCTGTGGATGCTTGATTGGATCGAGATCTACAGATTGGGATTTGCCTGCTGGGCCTGTACCTTCATTTCACCTATGCCTGGATAAAATTTTAAATTCTCATGACAAGTACAAATCAGAATAACAACACCAACAACAACAACAAAAATGTCCAGAAACCAAACTTGAACCTTACAGCCTTGTTTGCATAATTGCCAGTGATTGCATGCCAACAAATAGGTTTCAGAATTGAAAAGTAGATTAGGTTGTCCAAATGTTATTTTCAAGCACTACAAAATGAGACCCTTATAACACAAAAATAGAGGGAGTCCAGACGAGCATAAGGAACGAATAACAATAAAACCTCAGTCACTCATGGTCTATACGCTTCATCCTGTATAAAAGGTCACGGTGGGGGAGCACAAGGCAGGGTACCCCTTGGACAGAGGGCTAATCAATTGCAGGGCACAAACATACACATACACACTCATTCACACATGATGAGCAACACCAGTCTGTGGGAGGACCTACTGGAGAAACCGGAGGAAACCCACCAAACACGAGGAGAAAATGCAAACTCCATGCACACAGACCCCAAGGTGGGAATCAAACCTGGACCCTGGAGGTGCGAATGCTAACCACTAAGCCGCCGTGCAGCCACAAAGAAACCTAACAACATTTATCAGTTTATTTCACAACCCGTAATGAAAGGGGTGTGGAAAAAGCAGAAGGCTTTCAAAACACTCTGTAGCTATTTTCGGTGCAAAACGCTATAAATACAACCAATTCTACCTTTTACATGCAGTCTATTCATGTCGTATTTTAATCTTATCCTGTACGAAGTGCTGCAAACCACATTCAAGTCCAAGCACAAGATGCTGTGATCAATTTCTAGACAGAGCAAGGTGCTTTGCATGATGACACTCTTGTGTAACACACAAAACACATTCCCGCGCCGGATGCTGCCGATTCCTGTAGAATCGTGTCTCAGCTCTCTCAAATAAAATACAAATACAATTTTATTATTAAAAATTGAAAATAAAGGAGTTTTTTGTTTATTTATTTTTTTTAATTAATAAAGTCTATTTTTAAGAGTTGGAGAATATTTGGGGAACCGTATGATTTTTTCCCCCCTCCCCTTCCTTAGGGTTTGTATTATGTAAGACAAAAGACAGTTATAAATCCCACAGCTGTCATGCTTTTGCGTTAAAAATAAAATGCTGGTTTGGACTGCTTTCTGATATTATATAAGGCGTATTTCATCCTCTTGCACAGCATTCAAATCAAACTTTTGTTTGCTATCACGCTATTTTTATTCCTATCCAATATATTGCATGTAGTGCCTAAGTTTCTGGAGGCGGAGGTGGAGGCGTGCGGCGTTGTGCTGCTGTTTCGTGTGCATTATTTTTCCATTAAAGAAATAGAAGTTGATCCACAAAAGACACGCGAGCTAACAGATAGAAGAAGAAGAAGAAGAAAAAGGTCTCTACACAGGCCTCAAATACAGAAACACACCAATTTAATCATGTTTACTCTATTTGCTACAATAAATACACACTCTCTCACACACACACACACTCAAATAACTCAGTCACTAAGCATGGGTCTTATTGATCCAAAGAGAAACATAATAAATTTACACCAGGATCAGCTGTGATGTATTTGCAACTAGCAGTCTCAGCTTGATCTTCTGACCTTACACACACACACACATACATCATTTATTGAATGCTGGCAGGAACAGGCTCTTCTCCAGCAGTTCCTCAGGGAATGCAGTGATTATCTTTAAGTCTCTTGGTGTAGCTGACTGCTGCCTCTCATCCGCTCTTAACACTCCTATGTCTCCACATGAAGACAGATGAGTGTGTTAAAACGGACAGTCAGACCACCTCGGGGGGAAAAAGCACCACTCGGGGAAGAGCTTAACTCACTTAACGCTCGACCTTGGTCGTTATGGAGCTAGCGGAAAAATGGGTCTCACATCTGAGGAGCTTTCATTGAGACATCTTTTTTTGTGTCCTGACACACACACACACACACACACACTCAGAACCCATCGTGCTCATCCAGCATCCAGCAATGTTTTGTCTTTCAGAGTCCATGAATGGATACTGAGGCTGATCCACACAGTTGTCTCTACACATACAAGTATACAAGCTTTAAGACAAGTTTTGGTATTTCTGGAATAGGACGATGCCAATTTGTTGTCATCCATCTCACTCAGATTCAGCTTACAGGCTGCTCTGGGCTGTTTACTGTCACTGGACTACTCGATGAATGACAGAAGGCCTACCAAAATTCTATCAATAGTCTCACAAAATGAGTCTGACTAAGCCTAAGCGAATATGCAGACATATGGGAATCCTCCGGGTTTAAATAAATATGATGAAGGAAGTCTTAAATGTGAGGCGTTGACATATGGCTTTTCCTGTACTTACTTTGTCATATTAATGCAAAGGGGTGTAAACTAATTCTTTAAAAATGAGAGGTATTATTAGATTTTGTCACAAAATCTTTCATGGTTTAGGACATTTTAGACTGTAATGTAGTATAATATAGTCGTCCAAAATTGTGCAAATGTACACATATTGATAATGCCACAAGGCAGGTTTATGGACATAAGGATGTAGATTTGGGTGGTATGGTGGTGTAGTGGTTAGCACTGTTGCTTTGCACCTCCAGGGTCCGCGTTCGATTCCCGCCTAGGGGTCTACAGTATGTGCATTGAGTTTGCATGTACTCGGGTTTCCTCTGGGTACTCCGGT
Organism: Clarias pachynema; assembly: GCA_030014365.1. Lineage (NCBI taxonomy): Eukaryota > Metazoa > Chordata > Actinopteri > Siluriformes > Clariidae > Clarias > Clarias pachynema. The sequence goes on along the minus strand of JAQMYL010000013.1, from coordinate 13,992,425 downwards.
TTTCTCCCACAGTCCAAAGACATGCAGATTAGGCTAATTGTCGTTCCCAAATTGCCTGTAGTGTGGGAATGACATGGATTGGCACTCCGTCAAGGGTGTACCCTGCATCAGGCCCTAAGCATCCTGGGATAGGCTCCAGCCGCCCCCGCAACCCTGTTACAGGATAGAGCAAAATAGATGATAAGAGACGGATGTAGATTTAAATTCATGATAAACAAGCTAGAGCAAAGAAAACCTCCCTGAAATGATGAGAACCCATTAGAAGTTTTACTAGGGTATGTTCATGGTTTAATATGGTAAACTGTAGTACATACCGTAGTAATTCCCAGAGTACTATAGCACAGTGGAATACCATCATAAGTACTACTGTATGAGTACCGTGGTCGTACTAAGGTGTGCACCACAATACTTATTGGGTACCTCCGTGGCTAACAAAATTCAGCAGGTATCTAATACAGTATTTTTGTACATATTAGCTATGTTTGTCCATACTACTGGTATGGTATTATATAGTACCATATTAGATACCTGAACATTGGTAGCCACTGTGGTACTAATAAGTACCATGGGACTCACTAAACTATTGTGGTACCCAATGAGTGCCATGGTATTCACCAAAGTATGTGTTATGTTATCAATTCATTTATTAACATAATGGTACGTATGTATAAAATTTATACATTAGCATTTGACAGTATCCTAGTAAATGTTCCATACAGTACTATCAAACAGTGCATGGTAGAATAATGTACCATACTATATGGCACATTGCTATGTACTGTATTATATCAGCAAATAAGTACAGTATCATGGTACTGTCAAAAATATATCATTAGACATTTACCAATACTGTACATCATCCAGCCATCCATCTAGAAACCTTTGCAGTCCAACTAGAGACCATGGAGACCAATGGCGATTACCATTGTAATTATTCCTATTGTATTTATTCCCATTCCAATTCCATGGTAGGCATTTAACCTAATCTGCATGTCTATGGACTGTGGGAGGAAGCCAGAGTACCTGGAGGAAACCCACCAAGCATGAGGAGAACATGCAAACTCCATATACACACACACCCCAAGGTGGGAATCAAACGTAGACCCTGGAGGTGCAAGGCCACACCATGGTACCTATACTATGGTAAAATGCTTATGGGGAACCATCCTCAAAAGAGAACATATCTTCTTCTAGATGACTGTGGATAGTGAGATTATAAATGACTATAGTAGACATGTAGAGGGATGTGTGCATTCAGCATTATTATATTGTGAATAAGAGTCCTGGAAGAAGAAGCACAGGGCAGTTTTAAAGGTCACAGAAGCGGCTAAGTCTAACAGCATCCTGATCAGATTATCCACTGATGTAAGAGTTGTCGTTCGCATTGACTCTTTTATGGGGTAGGAATTGGTATACAAGTTGGATTGTCCACCGGAGCAAGAAGTCCATGCAGAAGTAGTCAAGCGAAAGGAAACACTGCAGTAAAAGTGTGTCACGTTCATGTTCAGCCCAACTACAGCCCAAATTGTTCAGCGATTATGTTGCATTTTCCTTCTCAATTCTCAACACTTTCACGTTTCACGATTATGCGTTTTTATTGTCAACCGAATGGAAGTGATTTACACACAAACAATGTTATTACCTTTGAGTGAAAATGGTTCAATAAATATGTGCGCGATGTGCAAGGAAGACATTTAGTGCCTCTTTTCTTAAAGAAATTGTGTCATGGGTAATAAACACAGTTTTAACACAGTTCCAGAAATCGAGCGTAACCTTAATTGCCATAATATTGTATATACTGAGGCTAATATATACATAATTAATAATCATTTAATTCTTCAATCCTTCATAGAATTATGGACTCACTTTTATGGAGGTAATACTATCTTGTAATTTTATCTGGTGATTATGGGTGTAAGAAGTACATATTACAATAGTCGTTCCGCATGCTTTGTAAATTACCTTGTGTCATGAGTAAAAGCTGATTCAACTAAACTGTGGATACGTATGTAGAGGTGGTGGCCAACAATTTCTTTTTAACCTGCAACCTTATGATATATGATATTTGATTACTCACTCACTCACTCACCATCTGTACCATTTTCTCCTGTATGCAAGGTGATGGGGGTCCTGCAGCCCATCCCAGGAGACACAAGGTGGTGTATACCCTGGATGGGGTAACCAGATAATGATTTAGATTTTTTTTCACCTCATAATAAAAACCTTAGAACTTATCCGAAGGATGCACTGAAAGACCTGACATATCGTGAGGAGGAAAATAAGTTCCTGTGTTGCACTCTCTCGCATCATGCAGTTCTTATTTTATCCTCATGAAGAGAATGCTACACTATGTCCAAATAAATGCTGAGACATCTTGGTCCCTCAGCAGTCAATGCCAAAAGTTTCAGCAACCCCGATCTTTCTCTCAAATAATATTAAAGTTGTTGATTGTGTGCTTCTTTTTTTTTTTCCATGGACCTGAAATGTTAGGCTATTTCATTATAAATATAAATATAAATAATCAGTTTTTTACGCTAATCAAACCGTAGGATTAGAAGATATTCTTCAGTTTGGATGTCATCATGTAAGTAAGATGTTAACAAATAAATGCAAGGGCAGCCATAATCATGCCTTTGAGTAAAAAAAATAAAATAACAGTGAACAAAACTAAATATTGAGGGAAATGATAAAAAAACTGTCATGCCATTGTCTCTTCATGGTTGTTTCAAAACTGCACACTGCATAACTCATTAAAGCAATGCAAAGTAGCAATGCGAAGCATGCACGTCTACAGCAAGTAAAGACCAGCAAAAGTGTGACATAAACAGATCTATTGTGTTGCCAATGGGACCCATTCTATAGATTTCTGAAGGTCTTTTTTTTAACCTGAAAATGTAATGAAAGGTCTTCAGCTCTCCAGGGGCATCTATGCTGGGATGCTTGGTCAGGAAATTTTACAATAGGAGTCCTGTTCCATTATTTAGTCCTGGTCAGGTATATATGGCAGAGTTAAACCATGCATGGTGTCAGTTCATCAGCTTGAACAAGAAAATACAGCCATCATGACTATGGGGAAGGTAACAATTAAAAACAGACTCTTTTTTGTTTTTCAAGCAATTTTGTCTGTCTCATTGTTATCCTCATGTCCCAAACAGGTTATCTTCTACGAGGACAGGAACTTCATGGGACGTTCCTATGAGTGCACCAGTGATTGTTCCGATATGCACTCTTACATGAGCCGCTGCCACTCCTGCAGGGTGGAGAGCGGATGCTGGATGGTCTACGACCGCACCAACTTCATGGGGAACCAGTATTTCATGAGGAGGGGCGAGTACGCTGACTACATGAGCATGTGGGGCTGGGGCAACAACTGCATCAGGTC